>JANHGC010001264.1:173131-184364 GCA_027560395.1 Boaedon fuliginosus | reverse complement strand
TACCCCGCCCCTATGCCATGAAGGGCTTTATAAGTTGTTACTAACACCTTGAATTTCACCCGGAAGACCACTGGCAATTAAGTTGTAATTAAGTGAGTAATTAATATTCACTTCCTTTTTAAAGAGTCCCCTTCCAAATATCTCCTTCCTTTCTCTCTGCCACTTGCATTCCTTCACTAGGCATACATAATAATAATCTGTGGAAATTTGGCTGGCAAATTTTACTTACATAACATGCAAGTGGGTGCAGTTGGATGGAGAAGGAAGCATCTTCAGCTCTTGAACAGTGATAGAGGGCAGGTACAATGTCAGAATCCTACTGAACCAAAGCTCCAAATCAGTTATCCTCATGAAGACAAAATGTGGCTTTAGGATTTGGAAAATTCCCTTTAGCATGATGCCACGGACTCTCACATTGGTTATTTCCATTAAGTTATTCTGCAGACAAATGTGAAAAAACAAATACAGAGATTCAAACTGTCCATGAAAAAAATGCTTTTGTACAAGTAGTCCTCAACTAACAACAGTTTGTTTAGTGACCATTCAAATTTACAAAGGCACTGAAAAAAGTGCCTTATGACCATTTTTCACAACTTACAACCATTGCAGCTTCCTGATGGCCATGCGATCAAAATTCAGATGCTTATGATCATTGCAATGTCCCAGAGTCATGTGGTCAACTCTTGCAACTTTCTGAGAAGCAAAGGCAGTGGAGAAGCCAGATTCATTTAACAACTGTGTTACTAACTTAATAGCTGCAGGTTCACTTAACAACTGGGGCAAAAAAAGTCATAAAATGGGGCAAACCTCACTTAACAAATGTCTCACTTAGCAATATAAATTTTGGCCTCAATTGTGGTAGTAAGTTGTTTTTAGAAGGTGCAATCTGCATACCATATGATTAAATTATCATAACATACAGGGAGTCCTCGACTTATGATGACAATTGAGTCCAAAATTTCTGTTGTTAAGTGAGAATTTGTTGAGATTTGCCCCATTTTATGATTTTTCTTACCACAGTTGTTAAGTGAATCATTGCAGTTAGTAAGTTAGTAACCTGGCTGTTAAGTGAATTTGGCTTCCCGATTGACTTTGCTTATCAGAAGGTTGCAAAAGGGGATCATATGACCCTGGGATCCTGCAGCAGTCATAAGTATGAACTCGTTGCCAATGGTTGTAACTGTGAAAAAAATGGTCTTAAGTCACTTTTTTCAGTGCCGTTGTAACTTTGAATGGTCACTAAATGAATTGTTGTAAGTCGAAGATTACCTGTAATTCAGCCAGATCAGCTAAGCCTAAAATTGCATTTGCGCAATCTGCAAAGCTTGATCCATTTGAACAATGCTTAGCATTCATCAGTGGTGTGAACATGTCCAGCTACATTAGGTTTTTTTGACATAACTGCTTTCACTACATCTTCTCAAAGGCTTCTGATTTCTTTCAGCAGAAGTCTTAATTCACTAGTGGCAGAAGCTTTGGATGAGGAATATGCAGAGCAAAAAGATGCTTGGTTCTAACTTAAATCTTTCTAGATTGTAGGATAATGGGCTAAGTGCTCGTTTTTCACTTTAAAAGCCTGAGCAAAAACCCAATTCAACCTCTAGGCTTAGTGACTCTAGGTCAGACTGTACTCCTCAATTCTGTTGATTCCTTGGTTCATTTTTTTGGCCATTTCTTATGAAAAGGAATATCAGTGCAACTAATAAACGACCACTGGCTTTCATCATTTCAAAATCTGTTAATTTTTAAAAAGGCAGATGTATAGTACGTCATTAAACCAATACAGAATAATAGAGTTGAAAGGGAACTTGGAGGTCTTCTAGTCCAACCCCCAGCTCAAACAGGAGACCCTATACAATTCTAGAGAAATGGCTGTCCAACTTATTATTTATTTGATTTATACCTGCATCTCTTCCTCAATTAATCCCCCAAATATTGGAAGACTGTTGATACGCCATCCCTGGTCCTGCTCTTCATTAAACTAGACATACCCAGTTCCTCCAACAGTTCATCATATGTTTTAGCCCCCAGACCCCTAATAAGTTCCCCTAGACTGGGGAAGTGAGGTGGGGTATAAATCTAATAAAAACAAACAAACAAACAAACAAACAAACAAACAATCTATTTTGTTCTTTTCTGCACTATAAACGCAACTTCTTTTTTTGTATCATGGTGACCAAAAGTAGATGCAGTATTCCAAGTGGAGTCCTACCAAAGAGAGCATAAAATGGTTCTGTTACACTTCATGGGTTCTAGGTACTATTCCTCTGTTGATGCAGCCTAGTATTGTATTGGCTTTTTTGGCCACCACAGCACACTGTTGGCTCATATTTTATTTATTTATTTATTTATTCGATTTATATCCCGCCTCTTTTCACCCATTCGGGAAACTCGAGGCAGCATATTTACAGTAAATGATTCTCCACTAAGATTTATTTATTTATTTATTTAGATTTATACCCCATGTCATTTCCCTGGTCAAGGGGAACTTGAGCCAGCTAACAACAATAAAATACAACAATACAAAGCAAAAAGCAGATCTAATACAATCAACAATCATCCGGGTGGGTACATTAATTCCAGGCCTTCCACCAAAGCCAGGTCTTAGTGACTTTACGGAAGGCCAGTAAAGTGGGGGTGGTCCTGATCTCCATTGGGAGTTGGTTCCAGAGGGTCGGCACCGCCACAGAGAAGGCCTTAGCACGGGGACCCACCAGCTGACATTGTTTGGCTGACGGGACCCGTAGCAGGCCAACTCTGTGAGACCTCACTGGGCGCTGGGAGGCATATGGTAGCAGAAGGCAGTCTCGAAGGTACCACACTCCCAACCCATGTAGGGCTTTAAAAGTTTTTACTAGGACCTTGAATGGCACCCGGAAGACCACTGGCAGCCAATGCAGCTCGCGGAGGATCGGTGTTATACGGGTGCACCGGGGTATACCCTTGATCACTCATACGGCTGTATTCTGCACCAGTTGAAGTCTCCGAGTGCTCTTCATGGGCAGCCCAATGTAGAGCGCATTACAGTAGTCCAAGCATGAGGTGACGAGGGCATGAGTAACCATGAGAAGAGCCTCCCAGTCCAGGAAGGGGTGCAACTGGCGCAGCAGGCGAACCTGCGCATAGGCACCCTACAGCTATGCTTGTGATTTGGTTACTTTCATATACCCATAATAATCTTCCCCAGTCTAGTGAATCTTTCATAATTGCATGAAATTCAGTGGAACATTCTAAAATATGGCGCTATTGCAGAAATTTCTGAACTACAACTCCCACCACCCCTCATTACTGATTATGCTAAGTGGAGCTGTAGTTCTCTAAACCACAAAATTCCCCATCCAATTTACTTACAATGGCCAATCCAATGTACTGTTGTTCTATTAATTTTGTGCAGAAAAGAGGAGAGTTGATCTTGACCTCTGTGATTTCATGGACACTTCTATATAGTTTTTGAGAGGTGTAAAGAAATATGCAGCGCTTTTAAAGGAGGCAAATTTTATGCTTTGGATCATTAGAAAAGATTGACCGTAAACTAGTTCTGCTAATAATGACCTCATATAAATCTATGGAGTTGTTATATCTAGAATATTTTGTACAGTACAATATTCTAGTCACCATATCTCAAGAGGACTATTATGTTGCTGGGAAGGTGGGGAAAGGGTAATCTAGGAGATGAGGGGTTTGAACGCCTTCCCTATGAGGATAGGATGCAGTGATTGGAACTGTTTAGCTGGGAGAGATAACACAAGAAGATATCACTAAAGTGCATAAAGGTGTGCACGGTTGATAAGGAGCAGTTCTCCATATCCCATAGTACTAGACTAGAGACTGTTCTATGAAAGTGCTAGCAGAGATTTAAAATTGATGCTTGTCCATATGATGTATGATCAACTTTTAGAACGTGCTGCATCAGACATGTTGTTGGCTGCTAGTTTAGAAGTCTTTATTTATTTATTAGATTTATACCCCGCCTCTCTTCCTCTGTCAAGGGGAACTCGAGCCATTAAAAACAGCTTTAATTATTGGATGCTGCCTGTTAAAATACTAGATTCATAGAACTGACAGTGGAAGAAGAGACTTAATACTCTATTTGTGGGCTTCCTAGATGCTTCTTCCTGAGATGGAATTTTGACTAGATGGTTCTCATGATCAAACATTGGCATTTTTCAGGATGATTTTTCAACTTCCCAGTCAGCTATGGAACCCTGGAACTCCCATCACTCTCACTACCAGGCCAGACTATATGTGTGGATTGGGTTACTTTTGAGTAATGAGTTACACAGGGTTAATATATGTACTATGAGCTGTGGTGGCGCAGTGGTTAGAATGCAGTACTGCAGGCTAATTGTGCTCTACTGCTGACTGCCAGCATTTTGGCAGTTCGATTCTGCCTGGTTCAAGTTTGACTCAGCCTTCCATCCTTCTGAGGTTGGTAAAATGAGGACCCAGATTGTTGGGGGCAATATGCTGACTCAATAAACCATTTAGAGAGGGCTGTAAAGCACTGTGAAGTGGTATATAAGTCTAAGTGCTATTGCTATTGTAGCAGTTTAATACACCAATTCCTCAACTTATGGCCACAATTAGTACTGGAATTTCAGTTGCTAAGTGATGTGGCCATTAAATAATGTTATGACCATTTTTACCACCGGTCATTAAGCATTCACATTTAAGTGAATCACATGATTGTTAGAAGCTACCTGAGAAGGTTGCAAATTACAATCATGTGACTGCAAGGCTTTGCAAGCATCATAAACATGAGCCAGCTGTCAGGCTCCTGAATTGTGTATCCCTCCTGAAGTTGGGAAATTCACAGCCTGTGGGTTACCTACCTCTATCTTGAATGGAAAGGGGGGGGGGCAAATCATCTTCATGTTAAACTTCCACATCAATAATAGTACAACAATAACACGGTATTTCCTGAAGCTAGCTATAAAACTGATTAGTGATAAACCCAGTCCTGTTCCATGTTTTTAAGCAGGAGTAAATTGTATCAAGACAAACTCTTAAATTGCAGTTATAAACCACAAAACCTCCTTCTCCTATCTATCACTCTCCAAAGAAATGGGATTACACATCTTATTTTATCTGTTGTATTGGCATAGACCAGAAGTCAGGATAAAAGTCAGACAAATGTATCTAAAACAATTCAGTTAGAACTAAAACCATAAAGGACCTACAGACTTCATAAACCAGCATTTTATCAACCGCTCTTCTTGTCTGGATATAATTCAACTGTTAAGCTACGCTTGCTCAATTTGGTGCCATTATTAGAATTAAACTATAGAACAATTTTCTTCAGACTGATAGCCATCAGAGAAAATTTTATTTAGAATTAAATCTCACGGAGTTCATAACTTTTGAAAATTGAAAAAAAAAATTGTACTTAGAATGCAACAGATGGTTGTTACTAATATTTTTTCTTGATTTCTACTCAGGATGTTTTGGATTCCGGAGTCAACAGTGGCATTGTACAAACAAAAGAAACAGCTCCATTGAACAGATGCGAGGAACATGCTCAGGGATCTCTGGCTGAATTAAAAATTTCAGGAAGACGAATATGTGCTTGTCCTCCTCAAGGCATCCTTGCCAGAATAGCAACAAATGGTGAGGGCTGGAAAGTAGTGGGGGGAAAGCCCGTTTTCTGTAGAGCATATTTATTTGATGTATTGTATTTTAATCTGTTCTAGAATAGGCCAACATGGGGAAATTGCTCTGAAGAAAATGTGACTTGCCCTTCGGCCTTCTTGCAATTAACACTGGGTGGTGCATGCAGAAAAGTGTAGGAGTAATAGAATATATCATTCCACTCCCTTTCTTCCACACCCACTTCTTGTCAGCCTTATCTTCCTATTAGCTGTCTGACTTACTCATAGGTTAATGAGTGACTTGTGGAATTGTAAATTCTACCCAATCGGAAAGTATTGATTGTTCACAACGCTGGTTCCTTTGGACAATGAAAATGGACTCTTAACAACTCTTTTCAGTCTTGTTCTGTTCCACAGAGTAGAAGGGGTTATTTAGGCTACTGAGTCTTGGAGTTTCATTTTTGCAGCCCCCTGCCTCTGTCCAACTATTCTGCAAAGGTTGCTAATCTGACTGGTGAAAATCAACAGCATATATTCTTGAAATTTGAGGATGGAGTACTTATAGCATATTGGTTCTGAGAACTCTAAAATCAGCACAATACTAAGGTATTAAAGTAAGGGCGTGAAAGGTGGGATTGTCAACCTTTCCCAAAGTAAAGCTCGCAAAATCATACCTCTAATTTCACATTATCATTCCACATCCTTTGTGTCGTTGCTAGATACACTGCAGCTTTTAGACCCTCCCTAATATATTCAATAAATATACTAGTCACCACCACTTTTCCCCAATTTTTTATATTACATATTCTGATTCATTTCCTTGGGTAGACATGCATAATGTATTCTAGGCCAAGGAAAGGGGGTCAGGGTAGCGTTTAAAAAATCTTCACCCATGAATCCCTGCCTTCTCTTTTTGTGTGTCACATGGTGACATCTTGATCTTTTGACTTCCTTCCTCTGGCCAAGGGCCATATTTGATCTTTTAATTTTAAGATGAAGATAATATTCCAAGAAATAGGGGGTGATTAATACAATTACTTCTCAGTCATACGTTTAGTCACTTTGAAAATTACAATTTGATAAAAGTTACATTAGTCTATGCTCCATTTCCCATCATTTGATTGCATTTTGTGGCGTGTCTGATTGATAAGAAAGGATTGTGCAGATTTATAGCTGCAAATGGGAACATTTAGCAAAATTGGATATACTGGTCTTAGAAGCACAGGCTTGCTTTTTCCAATTTTTGGTTTATAAATCATAATCCAGGTGCAATTTAGCAATAAATCATTAAAAAATAAAAAATAATCCTTCATACATTAATATAAATGTGTCAAGAAATTCTGAGAAATATTCTCAATATGCTTACATATTTTACATTTTTTTTCTTCTTCCAGTGGTAGCAGTAGCATTGATCTGGGCTGTGATCTGGTCTATTACAACCCGCGAAAGTCTTCCTGGTGGGACCCTCTTTGGATTTTTATTCCTCTATCTTTTTGCTGTAATTGGTGGTAGAATTATGGGCTTAATTAAATTTCCTGGTCTGCCTCCTCTCCCTCCTCTTTTGGGTAAGTATGTTTTAGATAGGCTGTACATTTTCATATTTAGAATTGTTATTGAAATAAAGAATCCATTGTGAAATTGCAATATAGTACAAATTTATATCAAGCTATAATTGATTGGTAAATACAATATTACTTGAAAATATTACAATGCATTTTCATTCCTGATAAAGTCACTTAAGTTGACTTGTTTTTTATTTATTTATTTTGTATTTGTTAAATTTATATGCTGCCCATCTCACTATCGAAAGGAATGGGTAGTGACGCTGGGTGGTTTTGGATTGCTGTTTGATTTTGTGTTTTGAGATGAAATTAATTAGAATATCTCTTATAATAGGGAATCTTAAAATAAATAGTTATAAATGGACTTTAAAATGCTACATCTTAGTGGTACAAATTAAAAAGCAACAGCTCAGTTTACAAAAATGTTTCCATTTCTCAAATAAGTATTCATCTTGATCTTTAAATAATTTGAAAAATGAATTGATCATCCCTTTAAAAGTAAATTATCAACTAATATTTTTTTTCAGGTTACAGCCTCAATCTGTGCCTGTTTCACTATGAGGTTTCTGTAGGGATCCATCATGGGTATGCAGCCTGCAGATTATTTAAATTAATTAGCATTTTTAAAAATCATTCCTTTATTCTGAATTCACTATGTTTTGGGTCCAGAGATGGTTCAGTACAGCAAGTACTTTACTTTTCAAATTCCCTTATGTTTTTGAGTCCCATTTGGTGTTTTAACGCTAACCGTAACCCAGTTATTAAGGGTTCACACAAAATATTGACCCAGAAGCTAAACTAAGATGTAGGTTTGCATATGAATTAGACATTAGACAAACACAAAAAAACCCAATTCAAAACAAAATCCCTGAGATCAGTTTAGTGGGCGGTGTGGTATTCTAATTTAGCCTGTTGTGTGAATGCAATCATTATCATTCAGCTCATTTTGGGATCGAAGCTTAAAAAGTTTGAGATTATAATTTTATGTATGATTGATTTATAGTTTTTGATGATTAGGCTCTAATAATCAATGAAATGTATGTTCACACAACATGCAAATCCATGCTGCTAGCCATAGTTTTCTGAATAATGCAACTACTGTATATTTTGTCTTATCACGATTAGACAATTACTTCCTCTCAGAATGTGGATGATGTCCCACATCATGCTAAATAATAGCTTATTTAACCATGGTGTATATATTGCTATTTAATAAAGCCCCATGGCAGGTTCTACATAATATGCAGTACAAACCAATTAATTAACATGCTCAATACTTTTCATCTAATTAGCTCTATGAGATTGTTAAATTTATAAAAAAAAATTGGTGGAATACAAATTTGTAGGTATTTATTCAGGAGGAAAACATTTTCTGTGGCATCCAGAAATCAGGAAACAGGACTCTTTATAATGTTGCAGGAGTATGACCCTTTGACTGAATGATCACAGGACACCACTTTGGTTCAAGTGGTGTTCAGAGAAGGAAAACATCTTTGAAGGCCCTGAACTTCATAGCAAATGTTTCAGACTTTGTAGCTGCCAGTTGTGTCAATCAATGCACCTTTTGCCTCCTGTTTAGGAATGTTGCTTGTTGGATTTCTTCTAAGAAACATCCCATCGATCACTGACATAGTTCTGATCAATGTGAAATGGGGAGCCACCCTAAGAAGTATTGCTCTCGCGATCATCTTGGCCCGGGCTGGCCTTGGCCTTGATCCAAAGGTGGAGTATCAAATGGTCCTTGCTTAACAAATGCATAGCCAGGTGATAAAGTTGTGACTAAACTCTGATTCATGTATTGAACTATGTCACAATTTGGTTAACCCTGGCTTACTGAGAAACAAAAATGGCCCGAGCTGCAAAATATATTAGAATAGAATATAATTCTTTATTGGCCAAGTGTGATTGGACACACTTGAAATTTGTCTTTGGTGCATATGCTCTCAGTGTACATAAAGAAAAATAAAATGCATTAACCAAGAATCATAAGATACAACACAGTGATTGTCATAGGTTACTAATAAGCAATCAAATCATACTAGGAAACAAAATAAATTGTAAAGATACGTGCAACAAGGTTATAGTCATAAGTGGGAAGAGATAGGTACTAGGAAGGATGAGAAGAATAATAGTAATAACAGTCTTAGTAAATAATTTGACAGTGTTATGGGAATTAAGGCATAGAGTGTTCCTAAATTGCATTTTTCAAAATCTCTGTAGTCAGAAGTGGTATTCAGCCAGTTCCGACAGGTTCCGGAGAAGCGGTAGCAATAATTTTGATTAATTCAGAGAACCAGCAAATACCACCTCTGATTGGCCAACACTGGCAAATACCACCTCTGATTGTCTGACAGCATAGCCATGCCTACCAAGCTACGCCCACCAAACCCGTAGTAAAAAAAATTGAATACCACCACTGTCTGTAGTCCTCTTGTAACATAATCGCCAACAGGCTTGGTTCCCAATGAAAACAATGATGCCAGCTCTAAAATTGGCTTAAAATTGTTTTAAGAAACAAAACACAATCTCTCTCCTTAGAAAGCCCAACCCATACTGAAAGTCCTAGGTTCTCTTATATATATTTGATACAGCTCCATTCTCTTTGCCTTGTTTCCTTACCCAATGCAACTCCAATTCTCCCAAAAAGTCACACACATTTTGGCTACCAAATCCACACATCGAATAACCATAAATCATAATTTACAACCCTACCAATTGGGTTTATATAGCACATATGGTAATTTAATTAATGATACATTCATATAACGTATGGCCCCAGTCCTCATCTCAGATTAGTTTGGAACCATTTTTCCTCTGGTGCAATGACCAAATACTCCTTCCAATCAAACTTTTTTTGTGACATTTGGTTTAAAAAAATGTGGAAGGAATATTTTGTGGAGAGGAACGTTTAAATGCAAGGAGAACCTAAATGTCTCAACAACAGTTTTCCTACGATGTTGGCTATAATTTCCAGGATTCCCAGCCAGTATATGTAATCCCAGGACATTTGTAAGAACATTGTTTCAACCCTGACCCTGTTTATCACTGGGTTGAGAACTATAATGCCCTCAGTAGAGCAGGGATATTATCCTTAAGTGCAAGAAGTGAACTTTTTTTCTTATAAAATATATTTGGGAATTTTGATCTAGAATGTGAGGTCTTGGAAAAACTTTGTAAAGAAAACAAAATTAAGTTTCCTTTCAGTGCATCTTGACACCTGACACATCCATGTGATTTTCTTGGCAATAGATTGCCATTATCCTCTTCTGATAGAGTAGCCTATGCTTGTGGTATTTCTTTGGGGTTTTTTAAAAAAAACATCATTTTGTTTTGTTCTGGGATTTGTCCAACATTACTTACTTTCTGAGGTTAGCCAGAAATATCAATGTGAAACTTAGTTTGGTCATATGTACTGATCTTCAGGGTTATGATCAGTTTTGCCTTTCACTGAATTTAGTCTGCTTCTGATTCCTATTCACATAGAATTTTTTAATTTCATTCAGAGGTAACACAAACTATGATTTACAGTAATGAGACATAACTAGTTTGATGATTTGATATTCCTACCCTTTCTTCTTTTCTGGAATGATTGTGAAAAATCAGGAACTTCTGCTTTTCACTGAGATTAGCTAACATTATCTGAACCCTGAAAAATGTAATAAATACACAAACTGTGGCAACCTCTACTATATTTAGCTCAATACACTATATATATAATTCCACTATATTTAGCTCATAGCTCAGTTTCATAAATTTATAAATTAAAATTGACTTCCTTCAGTCAGTGATAAGACGAATCCATTTTAGACGTTTAGCAATGTAGTGGATCTAAAGCTGAAGCATATTCTTCGAAACGCCATCTGTTAATCATGCAAACTAGGAGGAGCATACCTAAGCCTTTTTAAGGTTCAGTATGGCCATGATACTAAGGCTGTGTTTGTGCAACATATTATATCACTTTTTTGATAAACTCACGTAGTATATTATCTGAATCTAGACCATGGATCCATCTGTAGAGGTCTTAACAGGGATGGGTTTCTCCCGGTTCGCTGGTTACCCGCTTCGTGGACGCGCTGTGAGATC
>JANHGC010001264.1:107015-118151 GCA_027560395.1 Boaedon fuliginosus | reverse complement strand
AGACTGAATTATGATATGCTTTCCGGTTCAGCCAACCCTGCAATTAGGCGTAACGGTTTAGAAAACCATCCCTGGATTCAGATATTTAAAAAATAGCTTTTCCTCATAGAACCATATGATCAATATAAATTCTGAACTCCATGGTCAAGGATTAAGATTACTAGAAACAAACAGTATTTAGAGGAAGATTTTTAAAATCTCTTAATCAAGATGTTACTATTGTACTTGTTCAGAGATCATCTGTCAAATATGTAAGTGTTTAGAAGAAAATTGCCGCCAGTTTGAATATTTAATATAATTTATGTAATTTTCAATGAAGCCTGACTTTTGATGCATTGTATGTATTCAGACTAACTGCTTTGGATTTAGGAATGTTATTTTGATTTGTCTACTATATTTACTTCTCACCCAGGTGTAGACACCATCCACAGTTGTTTCACAAATAGACTTTGACTTACAACCATTGGAAATACGGTGCTGAACAAATGGTTACAGTGGTCTTCAGAGTTCTTGCTGTCACACACACCCATGTGGTCATGAGGCCACAGTCTGGCCACTTGGCAACTGATTTATACTTACAATCTGCTACAACATCCCTTGATCATCATTTACAGACTTCCCTGTCAGCTTGCCCACTGACATTGATTATGGGAAGCTGGTGAGAAGTCACCTCACCTAATAACTGTGGGATTCATGCTTTATGACCACATTGCTCAGGAGCAGAAATTCTGGTTCCAATTGCCATTGTAAGTCGAGGGTTCTCTATATATGACTTGTAGCTTTTAGGTGCTGTTTATTCTTTGTATTTGCCAGTGCATAGAAACTATAGAAATTATTTCTGCTTTTGATTATTTCTGTCTTAAGAATTCAGATAATTAGTAATTAAGGATATAGCCTTCCAATTTTGCACTGCTTTTACTTGTCTCCCCACTACTTAGTGTCAGAAAAATTCCTTTCCTCAGCCATCATAGGTTTTAATATTTTAATATTCCACCATACACTGCCTCAGCTATTATTAGAAAAGTTCTAATTGATTCAATAATTCTAAGACAGGGCCACAGAATTTAAAATATATTTCAGGCCAAGGTTGACATTCTTGAAAGAGAAGGAAAGTTTTCTGTGAGAAATTATAAATTTTCCTAGGTTTTATTAAGATTGCTTGAAAACTAAATTAAATTAAAATGTAATTCGTTTTTACTTGTAGCATAGAGCCTAGGTCCCCAATAAGTGCCTAAAGTAAAATTAGGTGGCAAACAGTGCTTCTGTTTCTCTTTGCGCTATATTTAGAATGGTTGTACTATAGAACTTAACCATGGCTTGGGTGTACAAAAGTGTTTCAGCAAGGAAAAGTGTTCCAGACTTCCCTCGGCGTAAAATATTTGCAGCGTTTGGACCATTTCATAATGCTTTCAATATTTATAGTTGCACTGTTATACATATAATTAGTTTACTGATGTGAGATCAAGTTTTATTTCTTTTAATAACTGGTGCACAAAAGCATTTGTCTGACCTGATGCTTTGGAGGGGCAAGGGGCAGAAATATGTAATTCTCTGACAATATTGTTTTTATTTCAGGAACTTAGTGACTTGGCTCGTGACCCACCAGCTCAGTGTTCTGCAGGCCCTGTTGGAGATGACAGTAAGTTATTAATAATAAATACTGGTTCTTTTAAACAGGTTCTTGTAAACCAGTATAGTTTGAGGGGGTTTGGGGTGGGGGAGAAAAACATTTAAATAACAGTTCTTCCTTTTTCTCTTCCCTTCTCACTCTATCATTCAGTGTTTCATTGGCAAGCTACAATTATGGGTCCTGTAAGTACTGCAGTTTTATTAACATTCATTCTAAAGTCAACTATTCAAAAGTTATTCCAGAAACACATTATTGCTTTGTTATGTTCTTATATATATGATATAAAGTTTACAGGTTTTGACACATTTTCATTGGACTACTGTGTTTCTCATTGTGCATTCTTTAGAGTGTGCTAATATCATGATCTTTGATATACAATTTTCATGGAAACACTTTTGCCTAAGATTGTAGATAAATTTACTTCTTTAAAAAAATTCAGTAAGATAGTTCCTCTATGTAATACTGTGCTTGTGAAAAACTATAATGGCTTCTTTGTGGGCTTCATGTATATCATACTTTTTATTTAACTCAGAGTTTATTTCTTACGGCAAGTTTGTACATCATGATGAAATAAACTGTTATAGCCTATAAATCAGTGTAATATTACAGATGAAACTGATCTGTTGGCTAGATTTAATATTCATGAAAGAGTATGGATGCCAGCGAAGGCAGCCCATAAATGTCATTGTTGTCTTCTCTACTATGTCAGAACATGTAGCTATATTCTTGAAAATTTCCAGGATTGTCTATGCAGAAGGAAATGTTGAAGTCAGCCTATCATCATGTGCATCCCATTGTTAATGTTGTCAAAGTGTTTTTTTTTAAGTGTTAGTATATGAGTCATTTTGCTGCAGGTAGTTTTATTTTTAGTTAGCTACTGTGGTTCTTCAGTGTCTCCTAAACCGTAGTTCCTACAGAAATTTTTTAACTTCTGAATTTTCTTCTTTGTCAGAATGACAGTCCATATCAAGGCGGTGTTTTCTTTCTGACAATTCATTTCCCTACAGACTACCCTTTCAAGCCACCTAAGGTAAGTAAACATGGAAACTTAATTTGAAACATTGACTTTCTGCACGGATAGGCAACTGTGACCATTGCTAAAGCATTTTGGCTTGCCAAAGAGGTGTAAAGAATTAGCTTCTTCAGATCTCGACATTGATTTATCCTTTGGGTTACAGATCAACTACATTCACAAATTACAGAATTCCTTAAATTATATTTGCTTTATGATTGTAATTGCAGTCACTGAATATGCTTTCAGGCCGTTATAATGTAGATTAGCGACAAACTTTATAAAGCTAAATACAGAATTTGGGCTGTCATATACAATGTATATTGTACAATGTACAATATACAATGTGGTAGCTCAGTGGGTAAGACACTGAGCCTTCGATCAGAAAGGTCGGCAATTTGGCAGTTCGAATCCCTAGTGCCGCGTAATGGAGTGAGCTCCAGTTACTTGTCCCAGCTTCTGACAACCTAACAGTTTGAAAACATGTAAAAATCCAAGTAGAAAAACAGGGACTATCTTTGGTGGGAGGGTAACAGCATTCCATGCACCTTCGGCGTATAGTCATGCCAGCCACATGACCACGGAGATGTCTTTGGACAGCGCTGGCTCTTTGGCTTTGAAACGGAGATAAACACCATTCCCTAGAGTCAGGAACCAACTGGCACATATGTGTGAGGAAACCTTTACCTTGCCTTATACAATGTATTACGGGGTTTTTAAAAGCATAATATTCATTTTTCACTGTTCAGGCTACTGACACTTCTACATTCTGAGTCTGTCATGTGTAACATCATTGTGAATTTTTCTTACCAGCCTGAGAATAATAAAACATTGTAAAATAGATCTGGGAGTTTTGAAAAGATACATATTTCCAAATAATAAAAAGTATAAGAGTTTTATATTGATACTTCCCCCAGAACTAAATAGCTCACCCTGCCCATGCAGCTTCAGGTACCAAACCTAGAGAAAGGTGATGTGATATAGCATGTGTTAGATTTTACACTAACCCTGAATATATTTCTGAAGAAACTGACAGAGTGGTTTTTCTTAATTAAAAAATAGGGGTTGTATAGAATTGAATGTACATACCCTTGTAACTATTCCACTTGTAAAATTACATTTCAAGCTATGTATATTAAAATTTTAAGTTTATATGAAGTTTAACAAGCAGACTCTTCGATATTGTTAAGCAGAATTGTGTATATTCTAAATATTGAGAACTAGCATTTTTAATTTGAAAAGGATCTGTATATTGATTGCAGATTGATCTCAATTTTTTAGGTTGCATTTACAACACGAATTTATCATCCAAATATTAACAGTAATGGCAGCATTTGTCTTGACATTCTAAGGTCACAGTGGTCTCCTGCTTTAACTATTTCTAAAGGTAAGTGCATTTGGATGAATGTTGATATTAGTTGATATTATTTATTTTATTGACAAAAACAGCTTGAATGGGTGTGGTTTTTATTTAGATTATACAAAATTTGTCATTCCAGGAACAGAATATTCTAGAGAATTCCTGAATCTTTTGTTTCCTCCCAGACCATGTCATTCCAAGGGCAGGTTAGCAAATTGAAATGATTCAAAGTATTCTGGTTGAAAGAGCTATGTTTTGGGTTTGGATCACTCATGGAATTACCCTGCTTCTAGATTGAAGAATTCATTTTGGTAATTCTGAATTGCCCCTGGAATATGGTTTGAAAGGATTTGTTTTTGAATTTTCAAGAATAATCTTTTCCTACATTGAAAAATTTTGCACATTCCTAGTACTAGCATGATATTTGACTCTTACTTTGAGGCAACTACCCACCAGTATTTTTTCAAGCCATGTAGTTGTTCCACATATTTCTGTCAATTTTTTCAGAAAAAAAGCCCAACAATATTAATAGGAAGAGAGTAATATGAACAGTGGAATTTAATTCAAGGTATTTAGCTCCAGTTGATGCTTAAACTATGCAGTCACATGGTGAGGCTGTTGTGCTTTTTGTAGTTTCACTTCCCTATCACATCATTATTATTGTTATTAATTTTATACAATTGTTCCATGTTCTCACTGATGTTAAAAACTGCCAGTCCCTATTGAAACAGAACAGATATCTCTTAAGGATTAAGGCTCAGTCATTAAAGAGAAGCTGAGTGGCTTCTTGCTAGGCAAAGCAATTAATTTTATTTTTTAGACCTACCCGTTTTAATTTTACCAAGAAGCCAAGACAAAAAAAAAAAGAATCTTGATTTGGCACACACAGCAGAGAGACATATGAATTCAAACAAACAATTTGGTTTATCAGAATATTCAGACTAGTGTGGTGCAGGGTTATATAGGGACATGGACAAACAAACTAAGTATCAAGTTTCTGGTGACCAAGTTAGGCTGTTTTTTTTTAAATTAGAGACAGTCTTTTTGAAGTAAAACAAATTGGGACTGTAGGTTCTACTTGCATATGCAGAAGTAAATAACTTGCTCTTGGAACTATTTACAATTTTCTATATGCTCTTTTCTCTTTGTTTCAGTTCTCTTATCCATTTGTTCACTGTTATGTGATCCAAATCCAGATGATCCCCTAGTGCCAGAGATTGCACGCATCTATAAAACAGACAGAGACAAGTAAGTATAACTTTGTTTTGGAAAAAAAAATAATATGGTGGCGAAATGTGGCTAGAGAACAGTTGAGTAATTGCTGCTGTTTAAAACAGAATTGGGTAAAATATTTGTGTGTTTTTTAATCTAGAAGGCTTCAATAGCATGCTAGAGTAGGACTTTTATACAGTACAAAATTACTTTCAAGTTCAAAATTGCTATGAACAATTTATAAATGAGAACACTCTGGTAATAGTTTTGAGTTGGATGGAACAAAAGTTGTGCGCTACTTTGATAAATTTCTGTTTCGAAGTAAACTACATCAAAATTATCTATTAGTTCTGCTTTCTGTTTGCAATTAAATCTGCCCAGACAAATTTAATAGGGCTGTATTGGCTTGTCTTTGTTACTAAATATACTTATCTAATTAGGTACAATAGGTTAGCAAGAGAGTGGACAGAGAAATACGCTATGCTGTAGGGTAAGACTGCACTTCATGGTGCATTAATGATGTGGGGACTTCAGCACTTGAGTGCAGCATGCTTAAGGCACTGGATTAACTAACAAAAGATTGCTTGATTTGTATTCAGCGTGGGAAGCCTATCTGCATGACTAGACGAGTATAGTCAAATATTTTAAAATTATTAGATATTTCTTGGTTATGGAAAAATGCACGTAGCTGGTAAGTGTTTGGGGTCCTATTCAGCACAAATGTGACTTTACTTATAATTTAAATTATTTAGCAGATTAAATTCAGAAGTAAAAAGCCTATAGGCATGTATAGGTAGACACTAACATAATAACGTAGCATGTAAATTAGCACTGACTTGATTTCAGTGGAGTTCTGCACAGTTCTCTCCCAATCCCTGATTATGCTAGAGGCTGGCTATATTTAGTATCTAAGGGTTTGTTTGTGATGTTTGTGTGAAGTTTTGCTTAAAAAAAATTATACTTGTATATTATGTGATTTCTAATACGCAATACTGTGTACTTTTATATACTATATCAAAATTGGCAAGTGTGGTTTGTCCAGAATCCACTGCAAAACTTTTAAAGTAATGGCAAAAATATTATGTTGATGGTTCATACTGTTTTAATGCTATGCAAATGACTAAGTGAATTTTTGAATTGATACCAGTTAGTAGAATTGTTTTGAATCATAGGATATTATAGGGATATTGCAGGTCTAGAATTCGAATTTCCTAGTTTTTATATTCTCTTTAAAACTTTTAATCAAATAAATTGAGTAATCTCATTCAAAAAGCAAGACATAAAATTGTCTTGCTTTTTGGAATGAATTACTCAATTTATCCTAAAATTTTGAATATTATGTACTAAGAAAGCTAAGTATATTTTAGTTAATTTTTAAAAATTAGAATTTATTAAAAAATTAAAGAGAATATAGCTTTTTTACATGATCACTTGATAAAACTTCCCTTCATGTTGTTCATATTTCCAGAAAGCCATGTAGATTTTCTTCATTGGTAACTATTTTCAAAATGATTTGGGATGTTCCTGTTATTGACTTACATATTTCTTTTTTAGAAACTATTTTTCCAGATTTCATTGGAATACATTAAATATTTTGTAAAGTTAGTATAAGTAATTATGTTCATGAGTCACTACAAAGAACTATGTAATGTCAGATCAAATCTTTATTATAATCAAAGGCCAGCACAGAACTTTGTGATGTGTTACATTTTTGTTTCTGGCTCTGTTTTTTCTGATACATGTGTTTATCCATGTGTATAATATATATAATATTTTAAAAGATTTAAACTTTTTAAAAAGCATGTTTTTCCTTTTCTAGGTACAACAGAATATCTCGGGAATGGACTCAGAAGTATGCCATGTGATGCTACCTTAAGTCAGAATAACCTGCATTATAGCTGGAATAAACTTTAAATTACTGTTCTTTTTTGATTTTCTTATCCGGCTGCTCCCCTATCAGACCTCATCTTTTTTTTTTTTTAAATTTACCTCTATCCATTCATGCACATGCTCATCTGAGAAGACTTTAGCTCTTCCAGCTTTGGACAATAACTGCTTTTTAGAATTTGTAAAGTAGTTATACAAGAACAATTGCCCAAGATTCAGAATTCTTTAAATGGAGCATGTGTGTTGTGGCCAATGTCTTCACTCTAACTTGGTTATGAGATTGAAATCATTCCTCACTGCTCTAACAGTTCTTCTGAAGATATCACCCAAAGGGAGGGGAGATGGATGTTCAGTTTGCTCACATCACAGGAAATAGCATTGTTGTAGCATCATCCATCTTGTTTTTAAAACCTTCCAGTGTTAGAGACTGAGGTTTCATGACATACTTGTGCTCATAACTGGTATGGCTGGAGAATTGGTACAGAATTGTAGCATCATCAGAACAGAACACGTGATGTATCTTATGCATGTCAATAAAGGAATGACCAGTTCTTGTTCTACAGAGAATGGAGATTGGAAGTCCAACATCCCTTGTATTCCAAAATAGGGTCTCGGAACATTTTTGTAATTCTCATTTAAATTTTGTTAGGATGCTTGGAGCTATTAGTTAATCTATCTTCCACAGCAGTTTAATATAGCACTGAATAAATGATGCAAGTTGTCAATGGATGAATGATCAACTAATAGCTCTCCTAGTAATTGATTTTATTTTCTTCAATAAAGTTACATAAACCAATGAGTTAGCTGCCTGAATTAATCAGTATGGGAAACAAAGTCTTTTGTAAAAGCAAAGGTGGTTTTTGTATATACTTGTTGGGATTTGCCTCATTGTTTGACATCAAATAATGATGTGAAGTTAGTAGAGTGAATCTTTTTGCCATGTTCAGTTATAATACTTGGTCTGTGTTCAGGTTGACACATTGATCAGCCCTGGAATATGCAGAATTAATAAGCTAACCTAGTAGTGTAGACTTTAGTGAGCTACACAAGGTCCTGGAAACCAAGTTTTCAACTACAGGCTTGGAATCCAGCTGATATATGTACAGGTGTATTGTGGAGACGTCACCAAATGCACCCAGCTTGCTAACTGAGAAGCATTTCTTTGCCTTGTATACTTGACAGCTGAAAGATCTTTTTGTGGGAGTAAAGAGGCAAAATTGCAAAATAAAGTACTGTTTTGATGTGGGAATTGTCATGAGGTTGTGTTGAAGTGACTTTTCAATGTGGGATGTTTGCTGTCCAAAGGATTATCATGCTACCACCTATATTAACAAACATTTTTGCTGCAAAGGTCACTATTTCAGGGTGACTAAAAATTATAATAAAGTCATTGCTACAGTGTTTTCTGTTTTAAGAAGCACTGACTTGTGCCACTAATTCTTGTTTGATAATGATGGATTTTATCCTTTCTGCATCATAATTTTGTCTCCATCCAGGTCTACAGTTCAGTATTTGCTAGTCCTGTGCTATGAGTGTGTGCTTCTGCCACTTCTACTTCCATCTTTAGCACTGCTGTGTGCATCCTAATGTTTTTTCTTCAACATAATTTTGGAAATATCATTGTAAAATAAATGTAGACTATACATTTTATGAAAGGGGAACAGGTTTGGCCATGATTTGTTTCAGCTTTTTTTTTTAAATCACATTTTGGTAAATTCAATTTTGTCAGTGTGGTACACCAAGTTCCACCCAAGTGCTTTGAATGTATTATGATGTAAGTAAAAACAATTTTACAGGGTGAGGAAAGATTACTTGAAGAATCAGGGCCAACAATTAAAATAAGGCTCCTTTGTTCAGTTTGCAATAAAATCCTTAATTATAGGGAACTTGGCATTTTTACTAAAATGTTATTAAGGTAGCCGCCTTCAACTTGGTGCCCTTTAGATATGTTGAGATTATAGCTCCCAACGTATCTGGAAAGCCTATTTCTATTGCCTTCAGATGATGTAACTTACATTTTACTCTCATATACAAGCTGACTTCTAATATAACACTGATTGCTTATTATATAATCTGTGCACAACTTTGATAGAAAAACATTTCACAGTTCAACACTGATTGCTTGCAAGCTTAAACATATAAGACTTGATTGTCATGTAGTTGTAATTACAGAATATTTGCCTTTCCTGAAGCATCTTAAATTCTATGGCATGCTATATAAGCCTCTTTTCCCTCCTCACATGCTTGACAAAATAAAACTCATAGGTTGAATAAACAATATTAATAGGTTACAGTTGGTTATTCTGCTGTATAGTCTTTCTCGTAAAGACTAGGAACATACGTGCATTAGATTTTCTGTATAAATGCCTATATCACAATTCACTGTTTTCCTACACTCAGTTTATAATTCCAAGACCTTTGTACATTTATGTTTGCCTTGGAAAAGTTTCAACAACTTACACAGCCTTGGAAAAGAATTGATTTGGTTCTATTTGATTCTATCCTTTTGGAGTGTTTAATAAATATAAAGAGTGTCATGACATCTATTTTTCATCATTGACCAATGCTTGGAGGATGGCAACATAAGACTGCTATCCCCATATCATATTGTCTACCAGTGCAGTAGTTATCTTGGGTATGTTGAGGTCATGTAGATGTAGTTCTTTCTGCAATACATCAAATGAGCCGTCTGGCTTTTTGGCATGGTCCTAATTGGTCATGGAATCATGTTATAGTGTATATGTCAATTGGGCAAGCAAAATAGAATTCCACTTTGCAGTGCAAATCCTCATTTAGCAACCACAATTGGCATTGGCAACTTGGCCATTAAGCAAAGCAGTCATCAAATGAATACAGTGTGCTTATTATCTTTCTTCAGGATCCCTGAAAATCAAAAGTTTTCTGAATTAAACAAAGCAGTTACTAAACAAGGACTACTAATTTAATTTTTTCTAGATGCTATGAGCTGAAAATAGATTGAATCTTGGTCTTGAACCCTTTTTCTCAAAAGCTGATGTTGGAATATAGTTTTGGTTTGTGTTATCTTAACACTCGTGTACACACACACACCAGGCATTGTCATTAGCAGTTACAATACATTGGATTTTTTAATTAACTTTATTCTCTCATTTAAAATACTAGTATACGTCTTAATTCAGCTCATGCATTCCTTGCTCTCCTATTTCCTAGAAATACCTTGGCAGAGTCAACTTGCTTTTTATAGATGAGGCTAAATTATCTTCAGGGCCATGTTACATGCTTAAGTAGTTTTCAGTAACCAAAGAGAGAACAGCCTTTCTGTTTACAATATAATACAATACTGGTTTGACTAGCTTTAAATTTAACTGTAGTAATGTGGTTTTATTGACTGACCTGTTAAGTGACTCCAGAGCATTTTGTAGTGGTTGATCACTATTTGCATTAATCCTGTGTACGTAGCCTTTCTGCAACTGTTCAGATTTTTCTACTGATCAGAGAAGTTGCCTAAGAAACTCTTGCTGAGTTTAGTTATATCCTTATGCTATTCAGTTAATGCTGAAAACTGCAGGCTTAAGATAAAAGTGACTACTGACCATGCCATTAGGCCTATAAACCATTTATAAATCTTAGGGCAGGTTTGAACTTTTGAGAGTAGACAGTATACAAATCCGTCTTGCAAGTTGCCCTTGGTTTTCCTAAGATGAAATGTGACTGTTAGAATATTAATATAATGTAGAATGTCCTGAAAGCAACTTCAGCACATGATTTGCCTTTCATTAAATGTCCACATTGCTTTTTGGGAATCAGACCTCTTTAAGTCTGCGTCTAAGAAAGTGAAAAGTACTCACTCCAAATTGGGTGTTGCTAAATCAACTGCCAGCGGCCTTGGTTACTGTGGTCTGTAGGAAGGGATGAGCCTTGGCACAGTGGTTAAATGCAGCACTGCAGTCTGCTGACTTGTTCAGCAAGTTGTCAGATTGAATCTCACCAGGCTCAAGGTTGACTCAGCCTTCTATCCTTCTAAAGGTCAGTAGAATGAGGACCCAGATTGTTTGG
>JANHGC010001264.1:44235-62197 GCA_027560395.1 Boaedon fuliginosus | reverse complement strand
GATGTCTCTGTGGTCATGTGGCCAGCATGACTAAATGCCGAAGACGCATGGAATGCTGTTACTTTCCCAGCAAAGGTAAAGACATCTATAGAAGGTAAAAAAAAAGTCAAGTTGGTGCCACCACTGCATGGCAGGGCCCTGCCCCGTTTTTGCCAAATGTTGCATCTGCAATGCATATTTTAAAGGAGCTGGGCTTAAAGTGCACAGCTGCACTTCTCTCCTCCTCCACCATGCTCCTCTTGAGGATGCCCACAGTGTGTCATGTAACAACATGCAGCTAAGTTTGGAAGGTCAGGTCCAACTGTAAGTATAGGTAATGAATAACATCAGATAAGCTATCTGGGACCCATCACTCATCAGGACTAGATTCAGCAGTCCATCTGCATTTAAAAGATAAAGGCCACTCTTCTGAAGATAGCACAGTCCACATTTTGGGCAGAGAGAACTGCTGGTTTGAAAGAGGGGTCAAAGAGGCCATCTATGTCAAAATTGAAAACAGCTCTCTCTCAACAGAGAGGAAGGGGATACGGCATCATCTATCTCCAGTCTTCAACACAGTCTTTTCAACAGTTCCAAGAAGGCTCCACATTCATATGCACTACACAGGTGACCCTGAAAACACAGATAAACCTCCAGGTGACCTCAACAACTCGCTGAAAGAAGGCAAATGACCAGCTGTCTGCAAGGCATATAAACCCTTCCATTTCCCACCATCCATGAGAGCTGAAGAAGATTCTTGGATGAGACGCAAAATGTCTTTAAAGAAAAAACAAGTTGCCTCTTGAAAAAGCACCTTTGGAACAACCATGACTTGGATGACTGAGAATCTCCATAGACATCAAGCTATCTGGGAGAATCAAAATTCCTTCAGAAAACCGAAGCATTATCCAAATGAAGAACACAAAGAGGAACACACAGAAATGCAAATAGGTATAAAAACAGCATTTTGGTGGAGCATATTGCTAATAAGTCCAAGAGTGAAACATCTTTAAATATACAAGAAGCCGAAAATTATAGAAACATGTTGGATGACAAGGAAGTTAAAGGAATACAATTATTTACTTTGCAATTTATTACCTATCTTCATTTTTTTTGTCACCAACAGGCAAAGTTGTTAATGTAGTAAGATGGTGCTGGGGAGCATAATATAATAAGAACAAAGTGGTGACAAAGGTGCAAAGAATAAAAGCTTTCTTTTCTGGAGGGGAACCGCTCCGCTGCATTGGTCTCAGCCATTTCCAAGAACAGAGCCTGTTATGCAGAACTAGTAGATAAATCACCCTCTCTTATTCAGCTTAATTCTCAGGGGTTTCTGTATGGTATATATACTATATACATGGGTGATAAAATGTTTTCCCACCAGTAGTTCTAAAATCCACTGTGCATGAGAACTTCTGAGTCTTTACTTTTCTATAGTTCTACAGAGTTACTTTTGTGACATATCTCATTTTCACACACAGTCTTACCAAGTATGAGAAATGAGGTTTCTGCAAAATGCCAGGTGAGACTAATGATTTCTCTTCTCTTTTTCTCTTTTTCCATCTTCCTGATAACTGCCTCTCAGGCACCTGAAGGAGAAAGGACTCTTCAACATCATATGCTTGGCTACCTGCCATTCAGAAGTTCTGCAGGGTAGACTTCATGATGTTTCCTTGGCAGCTACAAAGGAGGTTGGGAACGAATATTTAACATATGTCCAATCAATCTTTTCTGGAGGATTACCTGATGCTTTCCAGTCTGTTTCTATTTAGTCAGTATGTCTCAAAGCAGCTTTTATACTTTTGTGCACCTGTGTGTCTGCCCAATGTGCTATTTATGTTTATTTATACTAGAAAAAAAGTTAATAAACTTTGTATTATCTTCAGGGTGGAATAAAATTAGAGGAAAACAAGGTATACAAAGTAGTAAAATGTGCTCATATCTGTATTTGTATAAATGTTTTAAAAACATGCTTTAAGATAGTGCATAATTTATTCTGATGAGGAGAAAGATAGGGGAGCAAAAGATGGAAAGGGTGGAGCAGAATGAAATGTGAAAGTCCATAGTTTCCAGCAGAAGATACCAGGGCCCTGCCTCTACCATTGCAAAATGACGGGGGTGGAACTCAGAGGTACAGTTCTCAGTGCCCATGCCTGTGTTTTACAATTAAGAACTTCCCACACATGATTAACTTTTTGGAAGCTGCTAAAAACCACATAGTGTCAGAAGACTTATGGGGCCTGAAACAACACTTGAGAATAATATGTTCATTGAAGATTGTGACAGTTTTGATTTTAATGTATTTTAAATTTTTGGATGTTTTATTATTTTATTTTCTTTGTAAAATGTTCATAAACTTCCCAAAATCCAATTGTTTTCAGCAGGACTAAAATGGCTGCCTGGCTGGCTGGACATGATTCAGTAGGCTGGAAGTGCAGAGAAGAAATGAACAGAGCTGTTCATCTGCTCTGCATATTTTTAGAACAGCTTCCCACCCTGCTATTTTCCTAATATTTCTAATCAGGCAGGATGCTGAAAGTTGAACCCCAAGATATCTAAAGGGCTCTAGTTAAAGCAAGGCTACTTTAGAGTAGCTTTTTGTGTCTGGATTCCATTTGGCGTTGCAAAGTGATTTTTTTTCTTCCTTTCCAATCTGTGGGAACATTTTGGACTCTTCTGCACTCACTATTATTAGCTTAGGGAATATTAGGGTGCAATAATGTGCACCCTAATATAGATATATAGAGATATATCAGGCATATGCTGTATAAGTTCTTTACTTCCAAACTCAAGTTACTGCTGGTATAGAATCTAAAAATTATCTCTGTAATTTTTTCCCTCAGCCCACTTGACACTGCTCCTCTCCTCTCCTCACCTCACCTCATATTTCTATGTTCAAGGGAGTCCTTCAGATAGCCAGAATACATCCAATTGTGTTGTTTTATTGTCTGGTTCATTCAGGGGAAGTGTGAACAAAATGAGGGAGGCCTGTCTTGAGAAAGGTGTCTCTTGTCACAAATCATTTAGGATTTTAAGATGTAAAATCTGTTCTTGCAACTGTGAACATACGCTGCATACAATAGTATTCAGTTATGTTTTAGACAGTAGCTAGAAAAGGATTATCATTGTATTCTGCAGACTGAGATATGTTTGTTCGGGTAGCCTACTCATGATAAATTTCCCAGACCTTAGACAGCAAATTATAAGCTAAAGAAACATGTCTTACTGTGGAAGCATATATCTTTCGTCAAGTCTAATGGAAATGGGTTTAGAAATGCAATGACAGATATTTTTCTGCATAGAAAGCATATGTTCTGCACTGAGTTATGGCTTCCTCTGTGTAAGATATATGACATAGACACTGTGACAGTTTTCTATAACAATTACATTCTATATGTAAAATAAAACTGGCAAGTTATGTCAGAAAAGAGAGAATTAAATTGAACATTTTAATTTTCGTACTTAGGAATATCTAAGAGTCAGTCTGGTTAAGGTACTAGGCTAGAAACTAGGTGACTGTGAGTTATAGTCCTGTTTAAATATGAAACCAGTTGAAGGACATTGAGCCTTAAAAACTTGAGGCTGTCTGTCAGCTTTAGGAAGAATGCAAAGGCAAACCACTTCTGAAAATGTTGCCCAGATAAATGCGGTACCTTCGAGACCGCCTCCTGCTACCGAATACCTCCCAGCGCCCAGTAAGATCCCACAGAGTCGGCCTACTTAGGGTCCCGTCAGCCAAACAATGTCGGCTGGCGGGCCCCCGTGCTAAGGCCTTCTCTGTGGCGGCGCCAACCCTCTGGAACCAGCTCCCGGTCAAGATCAGGACCATCCCCACCTTATTGGCCTTCTGTAAAGTCACAAAGACCTGGCTCTGTCGGAAGGTCTGGAATTAATGTGCCCCCCCTTGGATGATTGTGAGTGTGATTGTGGACGGTTTCTCTTTTTATCCTGAAATTTTGTGTTTTTTGTTGTTGTAAGCCGTCTCGAGTTCCCCTTGATTGGGTAAATGAGGTGGGGTATAAATCTAAATAAATAAATAAATAAGTACTTGACCATATTGGTTTTTGAGATGACTTTGGCCCAGCCATGCCCTCTAAGACTGGCTGCCTTGCTGGGTAATTGTTGTGAGGGTCAGATGAGCATGAAACCTCATCATATGAAGATTGAGTTCTCATGAGACATGGCAGCCTAGTATAATAAGCTAGGAGTTCCCAATCTTGGTTCATGGCACCCTTAGCGTCTCAATAATTTTTTTTGACAGTGTCCCAAGCTAGTAGTTTACAGTGTCCAACAGTGTAAGTACTGTTCTGTTTCTCTTTCATAGATTCAGTTTAGGAAATGGATTGTGATTGCCAAAAGCTCCTGTCGTCATACATTTGTTATTCTTTTAGGTGCCACTACATTTGGTGTTATTTAAGGCAGTCCTTGATTTACAACAGTTCATTTAATGACTTACAACGGCACTGAAAAATGTGAAGAAAATGACCATTTTTCACACGAGCATTGCATTATCCCTATAGCCATGTGATCAAAATTTAGGTGCTTGGCAACCAACTCATACCTATCACAGTTTCAGTGCCCCTGGGTCATGGGATCATCTTTTGTGACCTTCTGACAAGCCAAGTCAAAGGGGAAGCCATATTCACTTAATATCCGTTCCAGTAACTTAACAACTGCAATGATTTACACCACCTCTGGCAAGAAACGTCTTAAAATGGGGCAAAATTCATTTCACAACCGTCTTACTTATCAACAGAAATTTTGATCTCACTTGTGGTTGTAAGACAAGGACATTGCTGCCCCCCAAAAAGGAATATTTGTAAGGTATCCATTCCCAATCTGGTGTGTAACCCCCCCAGCCCTCCCATGAAGTTTTGGAATGGCAACTCCTAAAATTCCCAGCAAGCAACTCATCTGGAGATTTCAGATTCTGTCAACCTTTTGTAAGGCAATATATGTAGGCACAGTCTTTGATCTCCTGAATGAAGAGAAGGGAGGCTTTTGAAGCTGAATAGCAATAGCACTTAGATTTATATACCACTTTACAGCCCTCTCTAAGCGGTTTACAGAGTCAGTATATTGCCCCCAACAATTTGGGTCCTAGTTTTACCCACATCGGAAAAATGGAAGGTTGAGTCAACCGTGAGCCTGATGAGATTTGAACTGCCAAATTGCAGGCAGCCGGCAGTCCTGCACTCTGACCACTGTGCCACCGTGGCTCATAGTTCCATTTGGATTCTTCTGAGAAGAGTGTGATGATTTTTTTTCTATTTTGAACTCTTACTTAGAATATGGCGGCAAATGGAAGATGCTTCATTACTTTGCCAAACATTTCTTTGCTCCTTTGCTGCCTGTGGCGCATGAGAAGGAAAATATTTTCTACATATATGGAGTCTCGGATTTTCATTCTGACTACAGCCTGGCCCTCAAAGTAAGTCCCCTTTTGCTTCACATTGAAATGAGAGCTGGAGAAGATTCTGGAGTAGGGGGGAAAAGTATAAAACTGCCAGTTGAACATAAAAGACAACGGTCCATTGTTTATATTGTTTTTACTGGATTGCTTAAAAAGATTTATGACTAAAAGGAATTCTGAAGCAAGAAATGTTTTCTTTGGTATTTTGATGACTATAATATCTACTTAAAAGAGGCATGCAAGAAGGGGGAAAGAATTAAACATCTAACATAGTAATTTTATTTCTATGGTTTCGGCTTCATTCCAGTTTGTAGTGTGAGCCCTGAAAAAATGTCCAAAGCAATTTTATAGAAAGACTAGCTGCTTACCCGGCCTTGCTCGTTTTTTTTTTTATTGGACTGGCAACTTCGTCAACCTTCTACCATCCTCCCTTCCTTCCTCCCTCCTTCCTTATGTCCCTCACTTGTCCCCTGTGTTTGTTCCTCGCTCCCTTTCTCCCTTCCTCCTCCCTCCCTCCCTCTTTCTTTAGCTTATTACCCAGCTTTGCTGTGGCCAATTTGCATATGTTGCTCCTATTGGCTAGAGAGCTTCAGGCCTCAGTACAGCTGAGCTTGGCAGTTAAAGGTGCGGGTGGGGCTCCACTTTGGCCCTAAAATTTGGGGGGAAAGAAGCCAATAACCTTTTCATGACCCAGACAGTGGTTGTTGCAGGAGGGTAAGGTATCCGTGTGCCAAATTTGGGGCAGATTGGTGCTGACATGAAAGAGCCTATTGAGGACATACAAACAAACAAACACACTCACCCACACTTTTCTTTTATATATATACATTCTTTACCTTTGCTTCTTTTTCTCCCCTTCCCCTTCTTCTTCCCCCCTCTTTGATAGGCAAGGATGCCATTATTTTTCTCTTGTACTCTAAGAAAAATGGCCACAACAAAATTTTGCTTTGAGGCAAAACCACCAGCAAAATTCTCAGCCTTAAAAAAGGAGGAAAAAACCATTTTAAAAGAGGCAAAAAAGGGAGAAAACACAAGAAAACCCTTTCTATTTTGATTAGTTTTTTGTGGTTTTGCCTGATGTCATAGTGGATGGCAAGTCATAGCTGACCTGGACTGCTCTCAGAAAAAAGTTATGCAGAGATGGGCCTGGTAATTATGTGCATGGGAGGCTACAAGGCTATCTCAAGGCTGGAGGCTAGATTGGGAAATAAAAAATATAGTTCCCAAGAAAAGAAAATAAGTGGGGCAGAGGGAGGGAGGGAGGGAGAAAGAGAGAGAGAGAGAAAGGAAGTGAGGAGAGAGAGTGAAAGAGAGGAAAGGAACGATAAGACATTGGATAACCTTTTGTTTCTTACAAAGTCACAATTGGTCCAACTTCCAGAACACGGTGGATTGTTTCAGGTGTGAAACAAAATATATTTTCCATTTTATGTACTGTACAACTGTCATGAAAGATGAGATAGAACACGGTAGCCATGGTGAAGGTATGATTCTGTTTTTTAAAGAAATTTTCAGAGATGTTTGAGTACCTGAATTCATTTGATGGAAAACAGTCACTCATAATCAATTTTTCTCTCTCTTGATCTGTCTTGTGGGCACCATAGATAATTGTATACGATTGGAGCCGAATGGATCCTGTGTGTACTTTGACGAAAGATGATGTGATTGTTAAGGCAGGAAGTGCAGTTCCCATTTACAAGGAGCCCATCAGTGATCTCTTGGAAAGATGTGGAAATTGTACCAGGCAAAGCTGCGTCATTACCTTTCACTTTGAGGCTGAAGGTGAACCCTGCAGTCCAATTAATTGCCACTTCCTGTCCTCACTGAAAAATGCAAAAGGATTAAAGAATCCACACATTCATGTAAGTACCATTTCCAGCAATACTTTTGCCCTCAGCCAAATAGAACCTTTATTAGATGTACGTGTTGTTTTGAGAATCATAAAAAGATAGAAGAAGTGACTGTTTGCTCTTGTTCCTGAAAAATATGAATATACTTTGACGGTGCGCATATAGATCAGCCTCCTAAGTTCCTTTTTCCTTTTCTGGCATCTTTCTGACCTTTATGAAGATACGCTTTCACAAGACAGAGATGGGGATAATGGGTGTGACTTTACTGACCTGAATAGCTTCTTTTTCATCTCCGGCTTTGAAGAATTACGAGATGCCAAGTCACCTAATTTGCATAATTTATAGAGATCTCAGTAAACTCTTGCCAGTTTAGAATTTATTTCTGAAAATAAATTATACAACCAAATGCATATCCATGTATTTCACCTAGTTTGGGATTTTTCCCTCTCTGGAAGAATTTTACATCTTTTCAAGCAAAACAGTATTTTTGAAATCATATTTACTTAGTTTATATTGTTTATATACTCAATTTCTATAATTGCTTTTCTCAATCAGTGACTCTGGGTGGCTTAGAATTCAGTTGTAAGATATGATCTCTTTCTAAAGTGTATTACCATGTTAACCATAAATATAAATGAAAAACTGCTTGTTAGGAAACTATCTAGGTTTGGGTGATAGAAGTAACACAGTAATTTATCTATATATATATATATATAAGAAAAGTGTGGTGGGGTGTGTTTGTTTGTTTGTTTGTATGTTTGTATGTCTTCAATTTGGCACATGGATACCTTACCCTCTGGCAACAAATAGTCACGGTCAGAAATGGGTTTTTGGGTTCTTTCCCCTCAAATTTTGGGGCCAAAGTGGTTCCCCCCCCCACCTTTAACTGCCAAGCTCAGCTGTAATGAGGCCTGAAGCTCTCCAGCTCAGCTCTATTGAGACCTGAAGCTCTCCAGCCAATAGGAGCAACGTATGCAAATTGGCCACAGCAAAGCTGGGTAATAAGCTAAAGAAAGAAGGAGGGAGGGAGGGAAGAACAAACACAGGGGACAAGTGAGGGACATAAGGAAGGAGGGAGGGAGGGAGGAAGGTAGGATGGAAGAAGGATGGAAGTTGCCACTCCAATAAAAAAAATCCCGAGTAAGGCCAGGTAAGCAGCTAGTTAGGTATATAGTTCTGCAATAGTGCTTTTGCCACCAATATTTTTCCATTAAGGATACATCTGGGTTCATTTCTTAACTAGGAAATATTTTTAGGAATTGGTAAGAGAAAATTCCCTATTATTTTCACCAATTAAGAGCTACAATTCCAGGAATTTTTGTGGTGATGGTGGAGAATTTGGATCCATAAATTCTAAAGCATTCTTCATTGTAAATGGAATTTTATAATTAGGATGTTATTTATATCCTTTATGTGGGTATACATGGAATTTTATAATTGTGATGTTCTTTATACCGTTTATGCGCCATTTATTTTTTCTTCAAACTACAGTAATCCGTTATGAAGATAGCGCATACATAAAGAGTACAAATTTTCTAGAATTCCATATATGTAAAGAAACAACGAAACAAAAGAGTAACCTAAATTTATCTGCCCCTTTCAGGCTTCTATTTCTCAAGAAGGAGATCATTTTCAATTTGCCCTGGAAGCCACAGCCATCGCTCCTTTTGTTTGGTTGGATGTTGGGAACATCCCAGGAAGATTCAGTGACAATGGATTTCTTCTCACAGAGAGGCAAAAACTCGTATTCTTTTACCCTTGGGAAACCACTAATGTCAAGGAGCTGGAGAAGTCATTCAGCTTAACATCGCTGACAGACATTTCCTGAAAAAAGGATGGGGAAGAAAGCTACTGGAAACAGGAAACTTTTGTAGGAAGGTAACTCTAAAATAAAATGGATACAATGGAACGATTGGACATTATTCTCATGCCAGCTTCCTACACATGTGGCATTACTCAGTTAACTGGAGGGAAGCCAAGTGCAGTTCTGAATCTCTTTAGAATGAGAGTACTTTAAATAAGTCAGACAAGCACACATCTTGAGAGACGTCTGTGGACAGTAAAATATGTGATCCTCCGCATCCCTCTGGTGTTATTTTTCCGAAGTCCAGAACCAGAGTTTGCATCTCCAATGAAAAAAATACATCGCAAAAGACCAGAGATCTGTATGGCTCTCTAGGCACTGCTCCTATTACAGGAGTGACCAGAGGAAGCTTCCCTCCTGGTTTTTGTGTTGGGGCATTTTAGCTACTATGGTTAAAGTATAGCCTATACTATAGCCACAACCATAGTTTCCATTGGGAAAATGTGACCATCCTAGACCAGGCTAAGTTCAAAAATGCCATTGAATTTCTAGAAGCCTGGCACTCTGACAAATCAACCATCAACAGACACATAGGCATTAACAACATCTGTAGACTATGCAAAAGAGGCAATCAACCAGCCCAAAAGAGAAAAAGACTCCAGCACCTCTCCGCCAGTAATCAGGACTCAGATCAGCATAGATCAAGGTTAACTTCAGACCAACAATCAAGTAACCATTACCCCAATCAAAAAACTGCCAAAGAGCCATCAGTAAACAGCCCAACTAAAGAAACTCTAAGATCGCCCTCATCCCCACAGACACCAGAATATACACTGACTGCAAATAGCACTCCTTACTAGCACCGATGATGTTACTAGTTAGGATAATGAAATATCTGCAAGAAAACAAACAAGCTCAGAGAACACCAAGGACCCCTAATTAGAACACTGTCACAGAAAAATGGCATGGTGGATGTACAGGGGTCCCCAACCCCCAAGAACCGGGCCACTGAAGCAGCAGGCGAGTGCATGAGCTCACAAAATTCCATTTGTGAGAACCGCAGGCACACACATGAAACCATCCTCTCACTCATCACGACTCTCACCGCCCCCCCTCCAATCATGCCGGTCCATGGCTCCAACCTTTGCCCCATTGTCCTCTCTCACACACACACACCATTGTGCCATTCTGCAGAGCCAGGAATGTTGGGAACCAATGGTATATAAGGAAAATATTGCTGGTAGACCCAGAACATTTGAACAGACTGCTGGTTAATAGAGTGGACCTTCTGTGTCTACTATTAAAGAGGCCAGATAAGAGAGAAGAGCATGAGCACCTCTAGCTATAGTGTTCCTTTTTTTGTTAGGAGTAGCAACTAGCAACTATCATTTGTAACAAAGCTTTCAGCTGGACTTAAATTCTGGCACTTGAAGTAAGCAGCAATTGAATGGATAATGGACCATTCAACATCTTGCTGACCCATTTAAAACTACAGATCATCCACGATTTACAACCTCAGTTGACCCCAAGATTTTCTGTTGCTAAGTGAGCCATCCATTAAGTGAATTTTGCCCCATTTTACGACCTCTCTTGCCACAACTGTTAATCGAATCACTGCAGTTGTTACATTAGTAACATGGTTGTTAGATAAATCTGGCTTCCCCATTGACATTGCTTGTTAGGATGTGGTGAAAGGGGATCACAGGACATGGCAACCATCATAAATGTGAACAGTTGCCAAGCATCTGAATTTGGGTCATGTGACCCTAGGAATGCTGCAATGGTCGTAAGTGTGAAATACGGTGACTTTTTTCAGGGCCTTTGTAACTTTGAACAGTCACTAAATGAACTGCTGTAAGTTGAGGACTACCTGTAGTTTTTCCACCCTCTGGAAAAGGGTGAATTTGAATTTGTAAAAATGTTTTAATCCCTTTCCCTGGTTTTTGTCATGCAGAAATGATGCATGTGTCTACCTCAGAAATAATAACAGGAATCAATTTATATATTTCCATGTTTAACCTTGATCCATATGCAATATTATCAAATGATTGTGAGACGTTCTGTAGCCGTATGTAGTATATAAAAGACGCCACAATTCATCACAATTTTGCTTTTTATTATAAAAGTAAAATTAAAAAAACAAGCTTTTTAAAAAAATTTAGTGGCAATTCATCTAAATTGAAATATTTACAATATAAAAAGGGTAAAACCACGGCAAACCTTGAAAGCTTGCATTATTTTATAGACACCAGATGAAGTTTTAAATAAATTTACACGATATTTTGCAATTAAGTATCCTGATTATTGTTTGTGATTTTCTGCTTCACAGCTTTGGACCATGGTTACAGTCTATTACATAACTTTCACTGAGGATGAAGAGAATGGTTAATTTTCTTTACCATTTTTTTCTGGGGGAAAATAAGTGCCATTCAGTCCTTTTCCTGAGTCTTCCAGTTTACTGGCAACTGGTCTGAGTTTGTTGAGAGGTCCAATGGAATAAACATTTCAAAGAGCTTTTTCTTCTGGTGAACTTTAAAGACTCTCTTTTCTCTGGAAAGAATTTTCATAGCAATACCATATTTAAGTTACTTCAATTTTGCCTTGTAATGAGTTGTCCTGTCCATAGCCTGAGGCCTTCTTCTTAAGATTTATTGATGTCTTGCTGGTAAACGATTCAGAGTATGTAAAGCTAAGTTTGTGAAGAGAAACCTCTACTCCACTGTCACAAATGCTTTCAGCATCCTGGAATTTGAAATTACGTATTTCATCTGGTGAAAGAAAAAAAAAACTTTGAAAAATGCAACGAGGCACAACACTTTACAGAATTACACAGTACACCCAATTGTTATAGAAGGTAATAGAGCCTCCTCTGCTTTTCCTAATCCAGAGTCCAGTTTCAGTCTGGGCAGGAATATTTGATATATTGCCTTCTAATTATTTGCAGGAATTGCATAGTTTAGCAACAGTTTAATCCGTCTGGAAGGATCAAAAGCATGATAAATAAATACAAAATAAATAATGTTTTTGGATAAGCAACGCCCTGGACTTAATATAAATAATGTAGGAAATGCTAGGCAAGTTGAACCAGTCTTATGGTGTAAGAGGTGGTGTATTCTCTGAAGATTCTTCTAGAATTCCTTTCATGCCAAAAGTTGTCCTCTATTCTTACAAACTGGGTTTCAAGTATTAAAGGCTGCCCTCGTTTCAATGGAATGGAAGCTGTCCATGTTTCACAGAGTGTTATCACTCTCTGTCTCAATCTTACTTCACTACCTCCATCTTCAGGAATTTTAATTGCTTGTTGTAATGCATTTTAAATGCCACTCCTGCTTCTAAATGGATGCAACAGAAAAGCTGGTAAGAACCCAATGTATGATACATGCAATGATGCAGACACATAACATGCATATTAACGGGGCAGCCATAACAAGGATTATTCAAAAACAATTCCTGCTGAGTTTTAAGGAGGGCTTGCTTCCCAGTAATTAAGAATGTAACATTTTTTTTTAAAATTGTAATAAGTTTCAGGTTATTTAGGAAACAAAAAGAATATATTACTTTTATATCCTATGGTCTCCATAAAAACTCACACCATTAGTTTCCATCCAGGAACTAATCAAAAACTTGTTTAGCTAGATTGACAGCATTACTATATTTACTGAAAATGAATCTGATGCTGTAAAGTGATTGTTTATCCCCTCCCCTCAAAAGAAATATCAAATTTAAAACCTTTGCTTGCTTTGCCATAAAATCTAGATCATCCAAAAATTTAAAATCACACGTGCCTTTTAAAAACATAAATTATAAGAAAAACACCCATCTTTCAAATAAACAGTATGTGTCTACCTTGATTTGTAATATTTCCAATCTGTAACCGTTAAAAATTGAGGACTGAATGTGTATGAAGCTTATCATGGTTAAAAGTACCTGATGGTGTTACTGTTAATGCCCTAATTACTGTATTTGGTGTGAGAATGATACGGTTATCCATATCCTGCCCTGTTTCTAAACTGCTCAAGGTAGAATTTTTCAGCTCAAAATCCGGCATCATCATGTCAATATTATTGCTGTCATTGTCCTAAAAAACTAATTCATCTGCAAAATGATGAATTTAGTATTCCCAACCTTGGTAACTGGGGAATTCTGGCAGTTGAAGTCCACAAATCTTTGTGCTTTCGACAATGAAGTTCCCTTGTTCTATAGTTCTGAATTAATATGTAATTTACCTGCTTGTTCTGTCCTAGGAGAAGGTAAATCACATAAAGGAAGAACATCATTTTTGGTTTTCTCCTGGCTAGACTGGCTTGATGAAGTAGTTCTTTTCTCAATTATTTCAACAGCCTCTGGATAATCCATTTCTCTGAGGGCATCAATCAATTCTTTTACTGTTCCACCAGAAACCTACCAAGAAGGGAACAAAGGTGAAATAATTTGGAAGGTTTTTTTTCCTCCCCCAGAAACTATATATAGATACAATAATATCTAGTGGGAGAGTAATTTGTATATGTTAGAACCATATCCTCCCACTCCCAAAAATGATATCAAGAGAAAATTGAGTGACTCTGCAGTATAATGTTTTTAAATCCTGCAATCTTCTTATGTAATTCTCCCATTTTCCCATTGCAAGTACGCATTTACATAGTAAAAAAATGTTTTAAATGCTACATTGAGAATGGAAAGAAAACATTTCATTTTATATTTTAATTATAGTTTGTGGATAAAATCACCAAATAGTGAAAATCAATCATAGAAAGAGCTGACTATCTCCTAAACATAAGGGTGCACAACAGCAACAAAATAATGACAATACAATAATGGGAAGAGCAATAGAAAAATCAATCAATACACTCCAAACGGCAAAAGAAAATAGGTATAAAATGGTTTACAGATTATAACTTGAACTGAAATCAGAAATAATTTCTGTAACTCCAGAAAAAAAGGAAATAAAAATTTTAAAGTATTCTAAGCTATACTGCATGTTGACAGCTGCAAGAAGAAATTTGCACATTGGAAAACAGAGCTTGCAGACATCAGATTGGGACACCAAAATAGGAGAATATTGTATGCAGCAATGATAAAATTGACCATATAGATCCATAATAGAAATCTAAGCAAATTTAAGTAGGAATGAGATATACTACTTACTATACAATGCGACAAATTGAGACCCTAGTAATATAGCTTTACAAGAAAGTTATGAAACAAATAATAGGTGAAAGTGTTCAAATAGATTCTAGTAACTAATGTTTAATATAAAGCACATGTTATTTAGGTTTTGGCAGCAGTTGGGGAAATAAACAGAAAGGAAGGAGAGAATATCACTAGAAAATTTTCTCTTCATGCTTTTATTTATGTTTTATTAATGCTGGGTTATTCTTTTTGTATTACTACCAGTGTAGATCTTTCTTTCCTTTGTATTCAATTCAAATTCAATAATTGGTATGGAATCTATGATTGCATTATCTTAATGGAAACTTAGGTGCAGATTTAGCAGCTGGAAGCAGGAAGCAGATTCTCATCCAGGCCTCCAGAGAGAGATTTGCTCAGCCTTTCAAAAAAAATGTTGCACAAAGAATGTAAGCAATGGGTAATACAATAAGTTATACAGGTAGTCCTCAGGTTATGACCACTCATTCAGTGACCATTCACTCTTGCAATGATGCTGAATGAAGGGATTTACAGCGCTTCCATGATCACAATTTCTGACATTTCCTGCCAGCTTCCACAAGCAAAATCAATGTGGAAGCCATCAGAAGGATCAATGTTGCCGTTGTGTAAAGTCCTCGCTTAGTGGCTCATGTGGTCTTCAACCTGCACGGTTTTTACTCAGTGGCAACCAGAACTGCTACAATTGCTGTCCCTGAGTGATGTGGTCATAATGTGGTCAACTGCGTTTTACAACCACGTCACTTAGCAATGACAATTCTGGACCCAATTACCATTGTAATCTGAACATTATGTATAGCAGGGGTGTCAAACTTGATCAGGGTTTTGTTTGAGTTTGGGGGGCCGGGCTGGACATGGCCAGCTCAATGTCCCTCGGGTCGGGGGCGCCTGTGTTGGCCACAGCGGTCTGCCAGCAAATACAGGCTCCCATGCTCCGTTTTCGGCTGTGACGGCCTCCTGCAACCCTCTGCCAGCAAAAATGGAGTCAGAAGGGACTTTTTGCTAGAAGAGGCACCGTGGACTGGTCCTTCCCTGTTCCTAGATCTAAGCACCCTGTGGGCCAGGGGCCTTGAGTTTGACAGCCCTGATCTATAGTATGAAAGACAGAAATCCCTAAAAATTAGGCATTCTAGAGTACGAAGAATTTGTATTCAGTATTTGAGAAGTTCTACACGTAACAAGATGAAAGTTAAAATTATGAGATTGTTTAAACACCAACTTGTCAGAGAAGGTTTTCACCATAGTAAGGCAGTTAAGAGAATTACCTCATAATTATCCAGTAGAGTTTTTGATGGAGAAGGACTCAACCGAAAGGCATTGTTTAATATCCCTAGGCCTAGCTTCTGTGCCAACATGGACCAGCTTTTGGTCAGATCAGGAACTTCAAGTAATTTGTACAGCTGTAATTTAACATCCTCATTCAGGTCTTTCATATTGCCTAGAAAAGAAAAGAAAAATCCCATTAGCGTGCCATAATTATGGATTCCATAAACTTACATTAAACAATGTTAACTTCCTTCAAATTTCCAAGGAACCGCATACAGTATTTTAAAATAGTATTAAAATTAACTATTGGCTACAATTGGGAAATTGAAACCATACATACTCTTATATGTACCAAAAAAGGTCACATTGGAATTTTTAATTAGAATTTAAAAAAATTAAATCCCCACTGACTTCCTACATAAGCTGGCTCCCTGCAAAATAATGCCTACTACAGAAAGAAAGATCATATGAGTATCAAAAGATTAATTTTCTTGCTTAAATATACTCTCACCTTGAATCAGTAGATGCTCAGAAGCTGCCTTTGACTTACAGAGTTTGCTACTCAAGATATCATACACCTGTCAAGAAAAGGAAAAAAACTAGCTACAGATGAGAAAGTATTGATTTTATCATGCACATTTTTCCTGAGCATTATACTGGCCAGTTGCCAAGTTTAGAAACAATGCCAATCACAACTTGCTGTGTCACAGTGACATTCAAGTTCTTGGGTTCTCTCCTTTACTATAATAGTAGAGCTGCCGAGAGAACACAAGGAAACTTTATCCAGTTTTGAATCAAAAGTGATTTTAATTAATAGAGAAAAACAATCGTATTGGTTTAAACTTCCTTTTAAGAACAAAACTCATACAGCATCTTGCATATTCATTTTAAATTTTAAAGTTTTAAGCAATTAAAACTTGTCTTTTCAAAGATAAGAAAAATATCAGTTTAAAGCAGGGGTGTCAAACTCGTGGCATCACGGTGGCATCACATGACTTATCAGGATTTCCCCCCCCTTTCGCTAAACTGGGCGTGGGCGTGGCCATCGCGTGACACATCCGGCCCGTGGGTTGGGAGTTTGACAGCCCTGGTTTAAAGCATAAGCTTGTACTTCTGAATTCTTTACTGTGGTTACAGGAGAAAAGAAAAATGGGAAGCCATATCCCCTGCTATAATACTGAGCTGTGATATAACATTAGAATATCTTTGTTACAAAATACATAATTTACCTTGCATTTGATACAGTTAATCCACTTTGAAATATACAAATCACAACTACTTTTCAAAAACAGTTTTTGGATGAGGGGACCTTGGTGTTACTCTGAGCTTGGTTGTTTTCTTGTAGACCCTGACTAGCCTGACCCTGACTAGCTCTGATGATGTTATCTACTTAGGGTAATGAAATGTCTGCAAGAAAACAAGCAAGCTCAGAGAGCACCAAGGACCTCTCATTTCGACTTTGAGCTACAAATATTCTCCTTTATTAGTACAGTATTTGGATTTAAATTCTTCAAAACTTTTCTTAATCCCTTCGAGTCACTGTTGACTCCTGGCAACTACAAGTAGCTCTTGACTTACAACCATTTCTCTAGTGATCGGAACTTATGACCTATTTTTACACTTATGACCATGGCATCCCCATGGCCATATGATCAACATTTGGGCAACTGGCAAGTATTTACGGTGGTTGCCACAAGCTGGGGGTCATGTGATCACCATTTGGAACCTTCAAAGCTAGCTTCTGGTAAAGTCAATGGGGGAAGCCAGATTCAATTAACAATCGCATGATGCACTTAATAACTGCTGTGATTCACTTAACAACTATGGCAAAAAAAGGTTGTAAAATGAGGTACAACTCACTTCACAACTGCCTTACTTAGCAATGGAAATTTTAAGCTCCAGTGTGGATATAAGTCAAGGACCATCTGTAAGTGCTTGCAATAATCCCTACATTTTCCTTGACAAGATTTCAGAAGTGGTTTGCCTTGCTAGGGCTGAGAGGGTATGAGTGGCCCAAAGTCATCCACTTGTGCCTAAGGTGGGGCTAGATATGCCCCTCTCAAACCTTCTGCTCTTGATTATGCAAACATTGCTAATATCTCCTGCAATTAAACCACAGTTTTAAATATTTTTTATTTAAAAAAATAAAACTAAGTTTGTACATGTCAATTTTCAAAACTAAATAATATATTAAGGTATCCCATAGGTGCTTTTTCAAGAGGCAATTGGACTTTCTGGGTTTTTTTAAAAGACATTTCACTTCTCATCCAAGAAGCTTCTTCAGCTCAGAAAGTCCAGTTGCCTCTTGATAAAGCACCTTTGGGACAACCATAACCTGCTGGATGACTGAGAATCTCCATAGACAACATCCTAAGGCAGGGGTGTCAAGCTGGATTTCTCCGAGGGCCAGATCAGCATTCTAGTTCTCCATGGGCTGGATGTGGAGGGGACAGGACAGACGCCTCCTGCAGCACTCTGTCAGAC
>JANHGC010001264.1:28409-41491 GCA_027560395.1 Boaedon fuliginosus | reverse complement strand
GAGCCTGGTGGGATTTGATCTGACAACCTGCTGAACAAGTCAGCAGAGACTGCAGTGCTGTATTTAACCACTGCGCCGCCGAGGCTCTTCATAATTGCTGTTTTGGTTTGTGACCAGCTTTAAAGCCAAAGCTACAGAACATATAGTATATTGGCCAAAGATCACAACTATATTCTAGTCTTTCTAGAATACATGCACTTTAAAATAAGAATAAAATAGTCAAAATGTTCCAGAACTATCAAATCTCACAAGACTTTGTGTTTCTGATTGAAATCTTGTGACATTTCAGGTAAGAACAGCATCTCTCAGATTTTGACTAAGTGGATTGAAACATGTGGGATGTGATGATCTTCCAACATCTCTCTCTATCTCTCCCTCCCTCCCTCCTTCCCTCTCTCTCACCTCAAGTAGAAGGCAACCTGCCATGGAAATATTTCCTTGTTCAATAGCCAGGTGCAAGGCTGTCCTTCCAGATTTCTGCTCCTGGATATTGACATCAACACCAGCAGCAAGGAGTTGTCTGAGACATGGCATACTGTTTGCGATAACAGCTAAGTGAAGGACTGTCAGGCCTGTATTATAATAACAATAAGAAAAAAATATGGATAATTCATATGGCAATACCAGAGAGAGTAGAACAGAAAACAAAGAATTGAAGAAGATCAAAGTATCAAGACCATAAAAGCAAAGTTGATAGATTGTGGCATAAACCAACTGTGGTAGTTCTAATAGTTTTGCACATTGCACAAAAAATCTTGGACAGCAGTTAGAAAATCTGTGCATTGGCAGAATTTCCATGTACCAACACTGAATCCACACATATACAGCACCAAAATATTACAATATCCTAGGTTCTTGGGGGGAATTCAAAGTGTATGAATTTAAATACTACCTAAAGAACTGGTAGTTGTAATTTCCCACTGTTGTGTAACAACAACAACAACAACAACCACAACAACAGCTTAGAACAGCTCACATCCTGTGACAGTACTTTTAACATCTCTCTATCCTAGGTCAATAGGAAAGATTCATTAGGTGGATAAAAATGTCAAACTCTATGTAAATATCTCCCTGACCATGCAATCAACCATAATAAGACACCATCATGCAAAGAGGACTTGTATCACGAAAAAGAAAACTATATATAGGGAGAGTTGCCTTTTTTTCTCAAGACAATTTTTCCTGAAAATTCAATTTTTTAAAAAAGTGACCACCACCACGTTACTTAAAAATGAAACGGGCTATATAAAAAGAGGGCTGACATATTCCAGGACATATTCTTTAACATCTATGACAGAATTGGTCAAAATGAACCACTCCAAAATACCAAATTTCAGATGTGGGATAGAAACAATGGAAACAGAAAAGACATCTTGCGGAAGGTTTCCATCAAGAGACTAACAAATAAAAGCAGGGACAGATAAGGGAAGAGATGGTACACTGACATGGCATCCTCCTTATCACTGTCTTCTTATAAGGTTATGGTCAGTTGTATTCAGTCTGCTCTAAAGCACCTTTGGTTGTACAGTTAAAGAAGACTGTACTGCTGTTGATGAAAGAGCCGGTACAATAATGCGCTTTGTTTCAAAATGCAAGCATTAAAATACAGAGCTTCCTTGGAAATCTAAATTTTAATGAAATAACGAATAGCACTATTGATCCATTAGAAAGATATTTCTGATACTTGCTTACCATCCCCGTTAGGAAGGTCTCTCGTCACAGGTGCGTCTTTGTGCTGAAGCAACATACTTAAAACCACCTCATCTCCTTGCTGAGCTGCCAAATGGAAGACAGAATTCCCATGGCGATCCAAGAGGTTCACATCGGCCCCAGCCCCAAGCAAGGCTTTCACAATTCCCGGCTGCCTTGTTATAACAGCCAAGTGTAAAGGAGTCTGTTTAAAAAAGAGGAAAAGGGAAGGGAGAAATAAAAAGGTCATGAGAATTCACACACACACACACACACACACACACACACACACACACACACACACACACGTCTGTTCTTGGACATGTGTTTATGTGTGTGCATTTGAAATTGTTTTGACTCCTGCCAACTGCCTGGAATTCTCCCTGCCGTTTTCTTTGCAACATTTTTGGGAGAGATGTGCTACTTCCCTAGAGTTGAGACAGAGCGACTGGTATAAATCTCACCAAGCTAGGTTTGTGCTTAACGCAGAGAAGAACTCAGATTTCCAGTTTCTAGCCATGGTGGGCCTTTAACTACTTCCCCAAACTGGCTCACTTTGCACCAATATACCCATTTAAAACTCTATGAAATATAAAGTACAAACATGGAACTCAACTGATTAATATGATGGATGCCTAGGAAAACCTGTAGCTTAAGAACAGTAGAAAGGTAATATTGAATGGGTCACATGAGTTTCGGTTGCAGACAATATGTCAGATTGTCAATTTCACTCTGTCCTCTACTGTAGATCCACCTAGGTCCAAAAATGAACTGGTTTATTATGTTTTACCTTCCTCCCAATGTTTCCATACCTGGTAAAGGTCATTTCTCACATTGAGAACAGCAGCAGCATTCATATTCGCTATTACTTCTAAAAGGTTCTTCACCAGTTCCATGTGAAGATGAATAATTGCCAAGTGCAGGACACTGGTATTGATCAAAAGGAAGAAAGGAAAAGAAAAGATTTTTTTCAGCGATAATACCGGAAGAGATAAAGATATTGCAAATCATTTTCCTTACTTAGCATTGTTGCAGATTATAGAGCTGTGTATGAAAATTGGAATTCCTTTTCTAACTCCGGAGTTTTGGTGACAAATAAAGCTTCATACAGTAGTAGAATGAAATTATTACCCTCAATTTCCAAAAAGATAGACACAGTTTTGCTTCAGACAACAAAGGGCAATCTTGAATATCTTTAAATCCTAACATCACATGAAACGGAGTTGAAATTAACACAGAAATATTGTAGGTAGGCATAGGATAAATCCTTACAATCTGGCATTAAGAAGTATGATCTGTATATTTAATATAAATAGAATCTGTAAACTTAAGAAATAAAGTAGTTTTTTTATTGTCTCTCATGAGATGATTTAGTTTTTTTTGATAAACTATTGCGTATGACTTAAGATCTGAAAGGCTGAAAACTGCATCAGTTTGAAAGGGGAATTACACTTTCCTTTAGGCAGTTCCCTACTTTTAAGTAAATCTTTAATGTTCTTGACTTTAATATATATTCAGAAGTTAGCAAGAAAAAGAGATGCAATGGGGAAATAACTAAACCACATTTAGTATGTTAGATGGAACACATTACGGAAATCCAGCCTCCTTGTTTTACTGTATTGAGACCACAATTTCTTATTTCTTTAAGTACATTTGGTTCCCATTCATTCATAATTCAAAAAAGGAAAAAGGGTAGGAGAAACAGCCGAAAGTCCCCACAACTGCCTTTGAAAAGATCCCCTGATGTGCTTCTAACTGATTTTAAAATTGAAATTAAAACTGTCCATCTCCCTCAACATATCCATTATTGCTTAATCACTTTTCAAACTTAACTTTTTTTAGACAAGTAATCAAATAAGGCATCAAGGACGATGAATAAATATCCCAAACTATTTTTTTAATTAAAAAAATGAAGGGTTTTTTTTTGTGGGAGAAAGAGGGACTGGCAAGGCAGACATTAACATAGATGATTTGTTTGGTTTGATGGAAGATGCAAGAAGAACAAGGAGAAGCATTTTCAAAAAGGCTACATCCAATCCCATTTAACACCCATCATGTTTGGTTGTCCTGGACAAAGGTGATTTTTGGAGACTGTGTCAACAATTGTGGTTCCCCCCCCCCTTCACTTTGTCCTTCTAGCATGAAATGCTGGACTGCAAGTTGGCTCAGGGGATCAAAACATTTTCTCCTGCATTTCTTTTTCAATAGCAGCCAGTCAGATGTCTCTGAAAATTCAAATACAGCCCTTGATGATAGAAATCCCAAAAGTGCTTTTCCAAAAGGCAACTGAACTTTCTTGGGTTTTTCCCCCCCCTTAAAAACATTTCACTTTTCATCCAAGAAGCTTCTTCAGTTCTGACCTGGATGATTGAGAATCTCTATAGAAATTGATAATGGTTCAAGTGGTCTCTGGCTAGACTAACTTGATTATATGGAAGATACAACTCAATTCTTAGAAGCCCTACCCAAGACCTGTCTACTTTCAATCATAACTGCTTATGAACTGCTTATTCTTCTTCATTAGGTCTAAAATATACATCTAGTTTAATTTAATTTATTTTATTTTATTTATTTGATTTATACCCTGCCTCATTTCCCCAGTCAAGGGAAACTTGAGGCTGCTAGTTCCAAAGACAGAATTGGTAGCCTGATCAATGATTTCCACTTAGTGGAAATCATAGGCTGCTGGGGTTCAATCTCCTCATGGCCACAAAGATAAATGCTTCCAATGACAATGGAAGTCAAATCTGGTATGGTTAAAAAGACCTGCCAAACGGTTACACCTACCCCAACCAATATTTTAATTTAATTGTATTGTTTTATATTCCATCCTTCAAGTCAAAATAAAATCTACATGTAAAAAAAGAAATCCTGGAAGGAAGAGCAAACTGTGTAGTTCTTGTTACGTCTAATTTGGATTACCTTGTTATATAGATCCATAGTTATTTTTCAAGATATGTCTTGATGCAATGGCCTATGGATTAACACTATGGATAGTCTTTTTTCAGGGGGCTGGAAGTTCCCCAGTAATTTTCCTATGAGGAAAATACGGTGAACTGTTGCCCCATCTCACTCAGCTCAGCGAAGCATACATTGCATGTGGTGAGATTCATTGTGAGCGAACCTATAGATTTTTAAGAATAAATTAAGCATGTTTGTATGGCAGCTTTATGCCGGTCATTTCAGAGAGGGAAAAACAGTCTTGTCTGAGGAACTAAGTTCCTCCAGGCAATTGTCTCCCTTCACTTCCTGGAAATAACATATTCAACCTGAAATCACATCCCAGAGAGATCCTGATGACAACAAAACCTCCTACAAATCCCCATCCTAGATTTCACCTTTCTTATGGCCGCACTTAGGCTAGGCTGTATGACCGGGGAAATGAGGCGGGGTATAAATCGTATAAAAATAAATAAATAATTAAATAAAGTATGCGAAAAAGGGGTAGAACGCCAACTTGAAGGCCTTCAGTTTTTCCATAGTGGCATTAACTCCAATTATTTCATTGCTATTAATGCAATGCAATACAATGTATCTCATATATTAGCATATGGCATTGAAGGAATGGGAAAGAAAGAGACAGTGTCCAATCTTCCAATGTTGGAGTTAAGAAGATAACAAAATGAAAATCATGTGAAGACCAGCTATCTTATATTAGGTATTGCCAACAAACAAGGGGTAATCAGTCAACAGGGAGAGGATGGGTGCATTATTTGTGCCTTGTGAACACTGCCTAAGAAAATGTAGCAAGATATAGCATGAATGAAATTCTAGTTTGGTAATCCAAATAGGATTTCACAAGTTATAAGGAAGGGGAAGCATGTATTTAGAAAGAGGTCATAAATCAAGACTACAACATTTTCACAAAGCAAGGAATTGGTTTAATAGAGTATGCTAATCTCTTGAACTAGAGCTGTTAGGAATCACATTGATTTGAGCTACTGTATGATCCTTTCAATTTTTACAGCTTCAAGGTTGAGAAGCTTCCAGTTCATTATTTGTTTGAAGGAAATGGCAAGATTAAATATCAAAGACTGATATTCAAATTTTTCCTCCTATTTGAAATAGGAGGAAAGGTAGACTCCTCCCATCAGATAACCTTCCAGATCTGTTAGACTTCAATTCCCATCATGTCCATATACAGTTTCCATCATTATTACTGGTATTATCTTTTTTTTCCATATGGAAATTTTTCTGTACATTCTGGAAGAATAATTGATTTGTATCAACTGCAAGAGATGTAACTGCAAAAAACTCAAGCCTTAAGGCATTCTGGAAAAAAAGATTGGAATGAGGGATGAGTTATCTCTGATCTGAAAGCAAAAGGGATCAAAGCTGAAGGGGGGGAAAACCCTCTCATCCTGTTTTGAAATGTTATATATAGAGATGAATCAGATAATTTTGCCTCTTTTTCTCCAAATGAGAAGCAACCACAATGAATCATTGGAATGTAGCCTCATTTTGGAACCATTATTTTCCTTTCTGTGTCATCTCAAGAGTAGAATATGACATCTATTACTTGGGGGGAAATAAAATATTGAGAATGATACTTCAAAAGTTACACCAGTTTACCTAGAAACAATAGAAAAAGCAGTGAGTTTCATGCATTTTACTTTCAGGCTAGTACAGACGTAACTGCATCTTAAATAGAGAGAGTCATAGACCACTGCAGAGGATAACTTAGCAAGCATCAATATATGCATTATGATGGTATGATGCACATTTTATCACTCAACCTTCCTTTTCCTCTTCTGCAGAGAACCACTTATTTTCTGCCTTTAATATGAAGCTCTGTGTACACTGGCCTGAAAGTAAATGTCATTGAATAGACCATGTGTGCCAAACTCGATTTCACTGAGGGCCACATCATGGTTATGTTTGACCTTGGGACGGCGGGTGTGTATGTATGTGGCTAGCTCATGTCAGGAGTGCCTGTGGGGGCCCGAGAGTACTGCTGGCGAAAACAGGCTCTGGAGCTCTGTTTTTGGCTGTGACAGTCTCCTGCAACCCTCTGCCAGTGAAAACAGAGCTTGCGAGGGCCACACACGGCCCTCCCAAGCTCCTTGTTTTCTGACAGAGCCACCGCGGGCTGGTCCTTCACTGTTTCCAGGGCAGCCCCGTGGGCCAGTTCTAAGCACCCTGTGGGCCAGCTCTGGCCCGTGGGCCTTGAGTTTGACAGCCCTGGAATAGACTGAGACTTGCATGATAAGCTGTAATACAACTATGAAAGGGCAGAATCAGCATTGGAATTCTAGAACACGTATTTTTTTTAAAATTTGGATATCAGCTGTAGACATCTTTGAGAAAGTTGTTTTTTCTAATAAAAAATAAAATAAAATGGAAAACACAGAATTTGGGAAATTAGGGTTTTCCCATCATGTAAAAAAACTAAAAATGCCATCCCATCATGTTACACAAATTTGCTTTTATGATATTACATACTTACTTATCCCCATTTTCATCCTGAACGGCTGTAAGGGGGCGCTGTACTGCCAGAAGCATCTTTACATCTCCCGTGACAGCATAGTCAAAAAGAGCATTTGCGTGTCGCTTAGCAAGTTCCAGGGCTTTTTCCAAAAAGAAGGCATCTGTAGGGAGTGGAATTATCATTTTCAGCTCTAATGGAAACATACACCCAACATTTCTGAGTACCAGTCAGATGCAAGAGAATGTGACACCTCTATACGTCAAAAGCATCCCTGTGCATTCCATTTGGATGGACAAAGTAATAAAGGCCACAAACACAACTGAATTTTCTGTCAGAGTAAACTGATAGATTTCTTCAGATACATTCATTATACTGCAGGACTGACTGTTTCCTGCCCCCAAGAATTCAAAACAGGACAAGAAAGACAGTACATTGCTCAGGCTGAAAAGTGACAAAAGGAATATCTTGATTTAAATTTAAACAATTGTGACATGAATTCCAGAGGAGAGAAATAAGAGCATTAGCTGCGCAATCATAGTTCTAAACTATGATTAACTAACTGTGGCAGAATGACTGCTTCCAAGCAAAAACTGTACTATAATGTCTGTAGCCAGAAATGAGTACCTACTGAACCCACTAATTATTTCAAACTTCAAAGAAGTAGAAACACTGAAAAACTTTTGAAATTAAAAAAATTATTTAAAAAAAGCCCCAGAAAGCAATAACAAGAATTTGTGTGTGTGTGTGTGTATGTGTGTGTGTGTGTGTGTGTGTGTGTGTGTGTGTGTGTGTGTGTGTGAGAGAGAGAGAGAGAGAGAGAGAGAGAGAGAGAGAGAGAGAGAGAGATGTTTTGCATTTTAGAAATCACGCTTTAGGTTCTTCTTTGTTTAGTTATACTTGAAACACTAATGAAGAAATAGCTAAATTTCCTACTCCTTGTCTAACACATTAATCATTAACCTACCCTGATTTTCACTATAGCAAGGCACATTTTTTCCTTCCATGATCACTTCATAGACTGTGTGTGTGTGTGTGTGTGTGTGTGTGTGTGTGTGTGTGTGTGTGTGTGTGTGTGTGTGCATTAATTGATTGTGTGCCACTCTTAGCAACCAAATGGATAAACTTTCTCCAGAAAGCTGTCTGCATTTTGGACCTCTGACTTTCCTAACAATGTACTCATCAGTGCTGTAATTGAATCCATCCATCTCATTTCTGGTCTCTCTCTTCTTCTGTTTCCTTCTGCCTATCTCAGCACTATGAACGTTTTCACATAATGTGCCTGAAGTATGGGTATTTGAACTTAGAGTGAGAACATTCCATTTGGTTAGGGGTTGGGGTTTGTTATTCACAGTATTTTCACGAATCTTTTCCAGCATCTGTTCTAAAACACCAATACCTTTTCTATCCTGCTTCTTCAATGTCCAATTTTCACTTCCATAGAGTATCAAACAGAAATATCCCTTACTGGCCTGAAGCATTAGTACACCAGAATATCTGATTACGCTTTTCCCCCAAGGCCTTCATTGCTATCCCACCTGTAGTGGATACCTTCACTGCTGTTTCCTTTATGTTGATAATTGTTTTTAAAGGAAGAAACTGTCAGTCTGTGTCTTAATTAACAGTTCTAATGCTAGTTGTTGTACCTGTTGGCATTAATCTACACTTCTTTATATTATGATATATATTCTTCAAATAGTCCAATTTTTTCAATGTGCTTCTGGATTTTTATTACTAGAATTTATTAAGTATTTATACATTCAGTTATCAGTATAGTGTCATAAGCATAGTGCTGATTATTGATATTTTTTCCTGCACTTTTAAGATCATGTCCATCTTCTAATTCAGCTTCCCTCAATATATATTCCATATATATTTGAATACATAAGGATCATGTATACAGCTTTGTCTCATTCCTTTGCTAATCTCAAACTGGTCTAGTTTATCAGTTTCATTTAGGTTTCTTGTCCTGTGTACAGATTTTAAATGAAAAGAGTGAGATATTTTGAGATTCCCTTTTCTAAAAGGTATTCTACAGCTTTATATGGTCAGAATAATTAAAGCTCTTTCTTTAACGGAATCCAATTCACCAAGGAAGAAGAAAATAGCTCACTACCCTACCTGGTTATCTTAATCATCAGAGACTAGGATGGTAAATTAGAAACACTAAAAAAACCCCACCCATACCAATTAAGTGCTCTACTACCAAAGCAATAACCCAATATTCTAACCTAAGTGTAGCTATCAAAGAACTCTATTTAGACAAGAACAAACACACTGTAGCAACCCTGAACAGCAGAAAAAAGAAAACAGATAATCTAAACAACATCTTCCAACAAAATGGATATCCATGCAACTTCATCAAAAAGTGCCTGACCATTCAACCCAATATATCATAACCAACATAAACCATAAAAAGGATAATACTGCCATATATCAAAAACATCTCAGAAATCACCAACAGACTATTGATACCACATAGGACACAAACCAACTAAATCCCTCTAAAACATCTTAAGTAAACCAAAAGACCCAGCAGTTCCAGAAGGAAAAAAAAAACCAGGAATAATATACAATTCACAGTGTAAAGACTAAAACAGTCACTGCTTAAGACAAACAGGCAGAAGACTAGCAGAATACATCTGTGAACACTGAACACATCATATGGACAGACTTAATCATAGTTTCAATTTATCAAGTCAAATCCAAAACTGCTAGAAAATTCCTTTAAGCCAAACACTCTGACAAATTGGACATCAACAGACACATAGACATAAACTACCTCTACATCAAGGGTATCAAACTCAAGGTTCAGTGGCTGGATCTGGCCCACATGGGTGCTTAGATCTGGCTCACAGAGTCACCCCGGAAACAGCAAAGGACCAGCCCACAGTGCTTCTGCAAGTGAAAATGGAGCTCAGTCACGGACCTCCTGAGCTCTGTTTTTTTTTCTGGCAGAATGTTGCAGGAGGCCGTTGCAGCTGAAAATGGCGCTCGTGAGGGTCATGGGTGCCCTCTGGAGCTTGTTTTCATTGGCAGAGGGTTGCAGGAAGCTATCACAGCTGAAAACAGAACTTTGGAGCCTGTTTTCACTGCAAAGCGCTCAGGCCACCACAGGCTCCCCAACATGAGTGAAATCAAGCTGGCCATGCCCACGCTGCCCCACTGAAATCAAATAGCACTCTGATGTGTCCGTTAATGAAATTTGACACCCCTGCTCTACATTCTGTTCAAAAGAAACAATCAACAAGTTAAAAAAAGGGACCAAAAAGACCAAAACATCTCTCCACTAGCAATCAACATCCAAATGAACACCAAGATTAACAGACCAACAATCAAGGAGTAAACAATACATCAAGGAATGACCAAACAAGGTAACCTTAAACAGCCCAACCTAACAACCACCAAGATCATTCTCAACAATAGGAAAACCACTAGAATATAAACTGAGAGCAAATCCCACTCTCTACAAGCACTGATGAAGTTACCTAGTTTGGGTAATGAAATGCCTGCAAAAAAGCAATCAAGCTCAGAAAGCACAAAGGACCTTCATTTCAACCCTAAACTACAAATATTCTCCTTTACTGATACCAGTTTGAGTCTGAAACCTTCTCCTAAATGTGTCAATATTTTGGAGAACTTTCCTGTTTTGTTGTGTCTGTTTCCATCTTCAGTGTTTTTATAATGTACTTGCAATATTGCTAGTCTTGTAACAACTATTTAATTCCTTGTTAAGCTATTATGTTTGTCTTTTTTGACTTTGGCTTTTCTTCTCTTCCTAAGAATATCCACTCTTGTGATTTCTTCTGTTTTCTGGTCTCATTCATTCTGAACAATGTACTTGATTTTATTCCATAGTTCTTCTGGTTCCCTGTCAATGAGGTTCAGGACTTTATATAGCAGTTCCTAATGATCTCCATGAGTGTTCAAGATTACATTAGGAAACTGATTAGTTTTGTTCAGTTTTAGTTTAATTTGGAACTTACACTTGAATCTACAGTCAGTTTTTGTTCATATTTTTGATGTTGTAAGTGATGTCTTCCACCTTTTTGTACGAATCAAATCAGCTTGATTTCTGGATATTTTTCTGGTGATGTCCAGGTATATAACATAGACATTAGTTGAAGAATATTCTAGGAGTGGATAAATAATTGGATTCTAAGAAATCTTCAAATTTGTCTGCTTCATTTTTTTCCTGGGTTTGAACAAAAGCAATGTTGCTTTAACAAACACTGAAATAAATGTTGAAAATAAATAAATATAAAGCTTTGAAAACCTGATCTTTCCCCAAATGCTAAGATAAGATTAGGTGACAGTACCAAGCTTGACTTGGTGCCAGGATTTCTTTAATGCCTTTAATATGTTTAGTTTTCTAGTTTTAACAAGGGATTGTTGTTGTTGTTTGCTGTTTTAAGTTTTTATTGGGAGCTATCCAGAGCTGATTATAAGATGGGTAGCTATGTCAATGTTTTAAATAAATTAATTAATATTATTGAGCAGGCAGATCATGTCTCTCTTAACTGATGTATGTCTTTTATTTTCAAGGTTTTGTTAGGTTGCCTGAAGCAGTGATAATTGATATGGTAGCATTTGAGACATTCAGGAGAGAATGTTAAAACAAGTACACAAGAAAAAAGGCTTCACCTAAGCTCCTGAGTGATGACCTGCTGCTTGAACTGGAAGATAATCCAGTGATATATTTCAAGTAGTTCATTCAGTTATGAGTATATACTGTCCTCTGCTTCTTTCTTTTCCTACACATGTAAAAGTGGTAGGTATCTGTTTCAAATATATTCTCTTGAACATTTTTTAAAAAACAGTTGTATCTGATGGAAATGGAGTCAGAAACCTGGGTAAAGCTAATTATATGTGAAAGAGCTTCCAAGCAGATCTTTGTATCCAATCAGTTAGAAAAAAATCAAATGAACATCTAGCATTCATGGTCACTAGCCTCCACTAAAATACATTCTTCTATTCTGTACTCTATCTCATGAAAGTAAAGCAGGTATTGTGAGTGTAAGTGGAATAAAAAGGTGATAAGGTGATGCAGGTTTTAGGAAGAGACTGTCACAAAGTTGTATGTTGCAATAACTCCAAAGGCTTAGGAATTGAAATCAACAACTCATCATTGGTCCAGTTTCACATCTATTTTCCTATCAAATAAGAACCTTCAAATCATGTTCAGGTTTGGAAGCTTAATCCATATTCATTTTGTTCTATTTCATGACCATTTCTTTCCATAAGAATTTATAGTGCAATAATTCACCTATGATTTACATGAGATGTATAAGTGTTTTGTAAATTCAGTACATGCATACATAAATAGTCACATGGAAAGTGAAATAGTATTGGTACTATGAAAGGATAAATCTAAGCCTTTTCGCATCATATTTTGTCAATAACAAAATTGCTAAAAACACCTAAAATCTCTCAGTCTGTTGTATGTGTGAATGTGCTGTATATATTTATTTTTGCCGTCTCCATTATGTAAAAGTGCTATAACAGCTCAATAAATAACATTTGGTGAGGAAGTGCTACAAAATTATGTGTTTTATATATAGAAAAATATTTTAATCTTCCTGTTGTTCAACAACAGGGCCTTCTCATAGGCGCCTTCCTTTCTTTCTTGTGTGAAATTGCTTCTACATACAAGATGTTTCTCTATTCAAATGAAAGTTAAGCAAAAAAAAAAGGCTAGGAGATTTAACAAAAAAGAAAAAAAACCAAAATCAAATAACTTCTAAGTATTACTGTGCTGACCTCTAAAGATCACTTTCTTTTCTTAATTCAAGGATGTAGAGATAAAAATTACTGTTAGCAATGACATATAGCATCAGTTACAACCAATAACCAGTCACAGAAAATGCAGTTCTCTTGTAACCTTCCTCTGAGCAAAAGCAAAGTATGTTTTACCTCTATCTTTGAATCCTAAGTCACAGCAACCCAATAAAGAAACACTGGTGATTTC
>JANHGC010001264.1:10903-24064 GCA_027560395.1 Boaedon fuliginosus | reverse complement strand
GCATTGACCTTAACCACCTGCTAAAAGAATGCAAATGTCCAGCTGTCTGCAAGGGGTATAAATCCTTCCATTCCCCACCATCCAGTCATAGCTGAAGAAGCTTCTTGGATGACAACCGAAACGTCTTCCAAGAAAAAAACAGAAAGTCCAGTTGCCTCTTGAAAAAAGCACCTTTGGGACAATGAAGGAAGTACCATATCATTTTTTTCTTGAGTGTTGATCATAAAATATGATAAAAAAGAGACAATTTCCTACTTACTGTAAAGATAATGAAGAATTAAAAATAGCATTTATTTCACGTGTGCAACAGAGATAACTCTCTACCTATTACCTGTTAGCTGCCTCTCCCCTCCGCCTTCCGCTTGTATATAATTAAGATCTGGGTGAACGAGGAGTCCTGGATTGTACCCTTTTTTACATGCATCAATCATGCGCGTTTCCAGTGTGTCTAAGACTTTTTTCTTAGTAACATGTAATATTCCCAGGTTTGGAAATCTGTAGAGAAGTACAAATCATTATATAGACATGATTACACTTTCTCATGTCTAAAATGTTACTGTTTACCCTTATCCCATGCAACATACAGTATTTTCTCTGGCCTCAATAATGCAATCTCTGTTGCATTGCCTATGCTTATCCAACTTCTTCTATTTTTGTAAAGTTAAAATATTTAGGCATTAGACCATAACCAAGAAGACCCAGGTTTAAATGCCACTCAAGTACTGTTTATAGTCCACACCATGATCTTGAACCAATAGCTTCCCTAACTGGGCTATTGCAAGCATGTAATGTAATATGGAAAGCAAATAAATTCCTTTGAGCAACTTAGAGCAGGGGAAAATCTTGAGCCAATAAAAATTGACTGGATAAATTCACTAAAAAAGCCTTTTTAAATGTGGGAAAGGTTTTGAGGGCTGGTGTTTCAATAGCAAGAGAGCATCAAATAATGTATGATGTTCGGATATGTTAGTTCAAAATGATATATGCCGGATTTAAGTATGCTTAGCAAGAATATGATAAAAATTTCAAGATTGGAAGCAGAATTCCAGACAACAGATCTTGCACTCAATTTGATGACAGTGATTCTTAACATCAAAAGAATGAGTCTTTCAAGTTTGAAAAGCAGCTTCTATCCAGCTAATTTTTCCCCCAGGATTTTTTTGTGTGTGCGTATGCGCCTATGTACCCGTGTGTATTTCTAAAACCTTCCTATATAACATCAAACTAGGACTTATCTGAAAACTAATCCAATCCTAGGAACAATAATATGCGTACTTTATTTGCTCTTTCAAAAAAAGGCAGAAGATTTACTAGGATTTATTATTCACTTTGTAATTTTGTTCTTGGAATGGAACAGTTCAAGGAATCCAATGTTTATGTCAACGTCATAATGACTTTAATCTAACTTGAGTAAAGAGGCATTTCTTTAATTTACTAATGAAGAAAGAGGCTAACCTACACAATTAGGGAAGCGTGGGGAGAAACAAAATAGAAAAACCTGGAAATTGAATTTAGGAAATGTATTTGGGGGAAAGGAAACATCTCCATAAAAATTCTGAATTCTATTTTTTGGTATTCCGTTATTAATCCGTTATTAATTCCATTATTAATCAGGCAGCTTTGAATAAGAAGTTAATTATCAATTTTAGTTCTTCATCTGAAAACCAAGAAAAAAAATAACAGAAAAACTGTTGAAAAAAATAACAATAATTAAAAAATAATTTTTGCAAGTGTTGTATTTAAAGGAAAGGAATTATTATATTATTTGCTAATTACACCTGGACTTAGCTATTTCAGAATAATGAAATATTTATTTCCCTCAATACCTCAATAGTTTTCAAGCTAGAGTGATTGTTGTATGATTGGAGTGATTGTTGTATGATTGGTGGTTGATTGATTGTTGATGTAAATCTTAAATTGTATTGTATAATGATATTATGTTTTATATACTGTGTTTTATTTTGTAAGCCGCCTTGAGTTCCCCTTGAAGAAGAGAGGTGGGGAAGAGAGGTGGGGTATAAATCAAACAAACAAACAAACAAACAAACAAATAAATAGACAAATATAATGAAAACAGTAACTAATATATGACTATTATTATATATGACTAAAGTATTATAACATTTTGTTTCTCCACTATGACATGCATAGTCAATTTCAGTTCATTATGCAAACAGATTCACTAGTAGCAATAGCACCTAGACTTATATACCGCTTCACAGTGCTTTTACAGCCCTCTCTAAGCAGATTAGTGTGAGCATATTGCCCCCAACTTTCTGGGTCCTCATTTTACTGACCTCGGAAAGAAGGAAGGCTGAGTCAACCTTGAGCCAGTGAGAATTGAACTACCAAATTGCAGGCAACTGGCCATCAGCAAAAGTAGCCTGTAATATTGCTTTCTAACCACTGTGCCACTGCAGCTCATAATAATTGAAGCCTTCTCAACAAAGCACATTACAAATAACAACAGCAATAAAAATGACCACATTCCCATTGGAATTTGACTGTATCTTAAAAGTGAGCTCATGCATACATGAATATGCCCTTCATCACAGATTACAAATATAACAATCCTAAATGGAGGATAATTGTCCGGAAAATTTTATTATATGATATCCATTTTTCTTCTTGTTCTACTATAGACTGATTTAAACTACAAAAATATGTAAGTTGTCACCATACACTTACAGACTCTCCCATCTCTTCATATTCTAATTGCTAAGAGCTTCGGTGGCACAGTGGTTCAATGCAGCACTGCAGTCTATCTCTGCTGATTTGTTCAGCAGGTTGCCAGATTGAATCTCACCATGCTCAACATACATACATACATACATACATACATACATACATACATACATACATACAAAGGTGAGCCAGAGTGAACATTGAGTGGATAAAAACTTTAGGTAGAACTGAATCTACATATCATAATTATGAAGAAATTGTACTTTGTAAGGACACTACTTACTTACTTACCCCACTACCATGTCCTTTGGTCCTGCATTTACTGTGCAAACTCCCTGCTCACAGTATTTTCCTACCAAGCTGTGAGCATGTAAGTGGACATGTTTTCCATTTGTGACTAATTGCACTATTACTTTTGCAGGTCCAGCATAATTGCAGATCTGTAGGAAGCAGAATAAACACTTTTATTTCTGAGCAATTATTCCTCTGTACTTATTTTACACTGATTTTTGAAATGTATTACATGTGGGGTGCTTGCTTATTAGGAATGTATGTGGCACAAAAACACTGTAGAGCAGTGGTCCGAACCTTTGTGGCTGGGTGGCCTGGCTGTGTGGGGAGGGGAACTGGGCTGCGCTAATGGTGGGTTGGCACTTGCAGATCAACTCATGCCAGTGGTAGGTTGGCACGCACGTGTGTAGCTTAACTCTCACGGGTGGTGGGGCAGCGTGCACATGCACAGCTTAACTAACACAAGTGAGATACCGATGCACAAGTGCCTCCCGGCCCACCGCTCACACAAGTTGAGCTGCAATGTGCACACAGGAGGCATTCCAGCCAGCACATTGCGTAGCCCAATTCTGAATAGGCCATGGCCCAGTAGTGAGTCATAGGGGGGAATTAGGGACACCTATTGTAGGCTGTGGAATAAATCTTTATTTAAAATTTACGAAGAGATGTCAAATTCTAAGTGGGACAGATTTGAAATGAAAACAAAAGAAGGATTCTAATATTCATAAATAAACACAAAGTTCTGAAATAGCACATAAATAGTTTCAGAACATTTGTACAAGATTTGATGAATGCATAGAGAAAGCTGAAAATCCTCTATTATTGTAAGTTAAATCAGAGAGATTCAAACTAAAATGGTAAATTAATTGGTGTGACATCCCCATGAATACTATGTACAAGTAATTTCATTGGAATTAGAAATAAATATACCATTTACTTTTAATAATTTAATTTTAATCTAGATATAAAATAAAACAATGACCAAACCACTTTTTATGAACCAATACATTTTCTTTGGAAATAAAAGAAGCACATGTTTAAATCATGTTTTCCTAACAAGAAGGGCAAAATGGATTTTGAAACAATACTTCTAATTTCTCATTACACTTTTATTTTATTGCGATATTTGCTCTTTATTTAGGTAAAGTGAAACTGAATGCTAACAGTACTAATACAGTTTTATAACCCTATAAGACTGTGCTCCAGACTTTTCATGCCTTTAGCCTTCTTGAAACAGTTAATATTTCTAAAATAAATTCAGACACCATCACTGATGAATACAGTAAGCTGGGATTTATTTGGAGTTTATTTATTTTGAGTTAAGAGAATTAAAAATATATACATCTAGGAATATCAATTGGTGTCATCTCAGTTGAAGATGGTATGTATAAAGCACACCAAATTAGTATATTCAAAATGTAAATATAATTGCAAAAACAATATATTTAAATTATGGAAAGCGGAAATAATGTTTTCATAAGCGAAATATATTATTTTTGAAAACATTTATATCGAATATGTATTATAACATACATTTGAAAACCAGAAGGCTAATTCCTGGCACTATAAATCAAAATATATGCATACTGTTTTTATTAACATATTTCTTATGGTTAAAAAAGAGGAAGTATGAAGTGGACATAACAGAGAAGATATTTGTGGGCCTTTTATAAAATTCGATTAATGAAGCAATTTAAAACTTTCTTGGAAGTGGTCAGTTTTTTACTATATGTTGCAAGCTTATTTTCAAAATGATATTCCTTAAACAAGAACAGGAAATGAAAGCGAAAGCAAAAGTCTGTATGAAAACTTTCACTCATAAATTCTGTGTGAACAAATTCTGTCACGGTGATACCAAAAATAACTTTTATACTAACAGCAATGATTCCAATATACACACAAACCCTAAACACACTACAGTATTAGCAAATGTTTTGAACATATTAAACTTTTTAAAAATGTTACATATTTTAAAAAATAACTTTTAAAGGTTTTTTTTTAAACTATCAACAGGCTCATCCAAATTCATTCAAGGTATCTGAGTATTTCAGATATGAAAAGAATGTTATGCATACTTTGGATCTTCTTGATCTTATTCATTAATAATGCTATGAGGCAAAAATATTCAAGGTTTTATTTTCAACAAGCATAATAATATTCTTTTCCCTTTCTTTACAGCAACCACTTTATTGACGACACCCTCCAATAACTCTGATCAACTACAACAAGGTGGAGCTTCCTCTCAAACTATATACAAGCTCAACACATAACCCATAGTACTTCTCTTCTTTCTGACAAGGTAGAATCATGGGAATTGTGGTTCACCCTTTTAAACATATTTTAACAGAACCTGTAATTTACAGCATAACACCAGACAATATGTCTGACAAAGAAATACGTCTGTGTTCATCTATGCATTCAAATATTATTTATTGTTAATTGTACTTTTGATAAAGTAGTATTGTGTTTCTTTTTCCAACAGTGTACAAAGGCAGCCTTACAGTGTATAATATCTGTTACACTTTTGTCACCTGTATTAGGGATCCCAACCCCCAGTCTGTGGACTGGTACCGGTCCATGGCCTACCAGGAAGTGGGGCGCACAAGCAAGCGAATCCTCATCCGCTCATGTGCAGGATCCAGGTAGCACACAAAACCTCCACCCCCAGCCCCGGTCAGCGGAAAACCACCTTCCACAGAACTAGTCCCTGGAGGTTGAGGGCCACAGACCTATATGTTGATACTGACTGATAAGAGAAACAATAAATGTAGGATGGGGACTGGCCATAAGAAAAGCATATTTAATACTTGTACTGTTTTCTACTGACTCAACAATCGCACTACAGCTTGAGAATGGGAAAGGCCCCCCAAGTGTAATTCTAGTGTTGCCTTGTTTCAGCAATTCATGCTATTCATGTATTGCTTTCAAGTCCTTTTTGACTCCTGGCAACTACTTGGACATGTTTCTGCAGTTTTCTTGGCATTTTCACAAATGATTTAACATTCCCTTCTCCCTAGGGATTAGAGAGTGACTGGCTCAAGATCACCCAGCTAGTTTCATGCTAAGGTGGGACTAGAACTCATGGTCTTGTAGCCTGAGGCTAGAAGTACTATACCAAACTGGCTCTCTTTAGTAACATGCCTGCTCTACTACAGAAAACCAAAAGGCAGGTAAAAATGGGAAAAACAAAAGCAGACTCTAGCCCATTTGTACATGCAAATGTGATGCACAAATATACAAAAGGGTACAATTTATATTGTGATGCTAAAACGTTTGTTATGTACTTTTAACAGAATCACTGGATTTTGCCTTACTTTGTGGAATTTTGCCCACTACAGAGCAAAACTCCAGAGAAACAAATTTATTTGCAGTATAATAATTATCAATCATGACAACTAATAATTATTCAGAACAATCTGAATTATTGTTCTGAAATATTCAAAACAATTGGAGGTCTTCGTGTAAATGAAGCACCTTGGTTGAAGGCAGACAGTCAGAAGGAAACATAACACAAAATATTCCAGCTTCCAACTGGCTAAACTTGAAATAAAAAACAGGTACTAACAAGCTACTAAAGTAGCCTAAGGAACTTCCCCATATTTATCTGCCAAATTCTCTTTGCGGGTATTGTCGTGTAAAGATTTATATAAATGAAAAGAAAGAAAATAGAAAAAAAAAGATATAATACTTTGAAATAAAAATAAAAAAGACTGACAGTGCACTGCTTATATGTCTATTCTGAAGCAAAACCTATTGTTAATCAGATTTTTCTCAGCTTAAAAAAATACAGAATTGAAGACTGAGTAATGTAACTATGATAAAAGATTAAAGGCAAGATGAAATAATAATAAGAGGGGAAATACCCATAAAAACCCCACATGCTTTGCCCATTTCCATAGATATGAGAAAATCTCTGACATATTTTCCAAAAAGACCCAACATAAATGAAATAAACAAAAAGTTTATTTGTTCTAATGTTCTCATAGAGTTCTAAGAAATACATGTGAGGTTAACATAGATATTCTAAGAAGAGCTATATTTACACATTCACAAACAAACCCTGTTAAGATGTTGGGAGAAACAAGGTAAGACCTTAATTCTGATCCCAAAAAGATGTCCATAGTTGAGAATAGCTAATGCTCTCCCCTGCATTACCCTATTTATCTCCTTGAGAAACATTTTTCTCTATATCTTGGCTCATTTTTCATACTGGAGCCAATGCCAGAAACAGAAGTTCCTTCATAAAGATCTTCATAAAGATAAGGTAGGAGACAGAGAAGAATCCAGCAAAGATTTCCCCTGTCTAGTTGTGTACAACTCTAAGGGGCAGTGCTCATCTCCATTTCCTAAAAGTCTATGAAGATTCTCAAACATCCAGGTCATGGTTGTCCCAAAACGGATTTTCAAAAGGCAAGTGGACTTCCTTAGGTCCCCCCACCCAGTTTTCCAAACTAAGAAAGTCCAATTGCCTTTTGAAAAACGACCTTTAGGACTCTATTTCCTAGCCGAGGGAACCAATGTTCCCGAAGACGCTTCCATGATCATGTGGCTGGCATGACTATATGTTGGGGCACACAGAATGCTGTTACTATCCCACCAAAGTGCTAGCTATTTATCTAGTTGCATTTAAGTGCTTACAAATTGCTGGGTTGGCAAGAGATGAGCAAAAACAGGAGCTCACCCCTCCATACGGTATTTGGATCTTGAACTGCCAACCTTCCAGTCAACAGCCCGGTGTCTTAACTGCTAGGGCACTAGACTCCCTGAGTATAACATAGTTAATATTAAAAAACATACTAAATTTTATGTGGAAATAAAAGTATAAGATTGACTTATCACAATTATAAAAATAATAAAATGTCTTCAAGAAGCCAATATAGCCTTATGAGGAAACAGTTAATAATTGTTTACACTGTGATTAAACAATATGGTCCTGTGTCTTTGTAACAGGAATTACAGTAAAAATATAACTTCAGAACACTGTAAATTATTGCTGCAGAGTTGAGTAGTTGCAAGGGTGATGGTATCATAATGGGTAATGTGTCATCCAAACATTATCTAAATACATGTTGGGGAAGACCTTTGATTATGAGTTACAACCTCCATCTTGCCTGCCCTCAACTGTAGATATACCACTCCAGCATATCCAAACTTCTTGATGTTTCTCCACTGGTGTTGATAACTAGCAATCTTTAAAGCTACTTTTTGTCTAAAAACATAATTAGATTACTTCAGTTGATTCTCAGGAAAGAGCAGAGGTGGTCCTCAAAGACATTTCAGTCATACATGCCAAGCTCATCAACATGGACATAACCGGCTTTTCTGAAAATTGTACATATAGATATTGATAATTCAGCAACAGCTGAGAGAAGATATATAACTTTAGCTAAAATATGTAAAAGTACAGATACCTTTATAGTAACCAACACATTCAGAAATAGTATGATTTGAAAATCAAGGCCAGACCCCTTTGTAATATTTTTTAAGGAAATGAGTTGGATTTGCTCAACATAGCCCGTCTGTTGAAGCTATTTCTCTGCTTGTGAAGAGAAGCAAAGGAAGAGTGATAGGCCCACAATTATCAAAACACAATTGGATAAAAATAAACCTGGATGCCCCTGAATCCCAGCTTACTGCTTTATGAAAAGAATTTCAAGCTGAAAAAGATATCAGTAACTGTGGATTTTGAATTAATTCTTATCTGGCTATTTCTCATCCCTCACTTCTCAATGTTGATACAACTGGGAATTTAATCTAATTTATCATTTATTTTCAATGAAGGCTATAAATTCCCATAGAAGGAACTTTAAGTAAAATCACTTCAGACAAACATACATTGTACTTTGAGCAGCAAAGTATGTCTTTTCTTATTCTGTAGAGTATCACACAAATAGATAATACAGTTATATGGTAATGTTAAATAAATATTAACCATATTAAGTATAGTAGTTATATTATTAACTTACTTTAACTTGTGGATAAGACTTCTTGTTCTTTTCACTAGAAGCTCCAGGAAGTCCACCATGGGATGGTCCTTCACAAACATAGCGGAAACGAAATCCCCTCTAAGGAAATTAGAAGAATTAAAAGAACATTTGACTTAATTACAAATTCCTCAATAAGATAGATTAATCAGTAATATCCTATACAGTAGGGATAAATATTCACATAGTTGTTTATTAAAATGTGTACCAACTGTACCTATTTACTGTAGATACTGTAGATATTTTAAAATATTTTAATATTATAATATTATTATTATTTATTTTATTATTTATTTTATTTATATTTAGCAAATAAAGATCCAGGTGATACTGCAGTGAACATTATGCTTTCCTTTCATCAAGTTCATTAAATGCCAAATATAAATTAAAACTGAAAGGAAGTTTCTAGTAGATATGTCAAATAATTCCTCTAGAAATACCGTATGCTGCAAAAAAGATCATGAATCTCAAATATTTGGAATGAAATTCTGATGCTGACTAAACATAAGAAATAAACAGTGTTTTTGTGGTGTTTTCTTTTAGGATAAATTGAACTCTGATTACCATTTATTGACTACAATTACAATACTTCCCCAGCAGATGACTTTCATCTGTAGAAATGTTCTTCTAAATATAAATAGTGATGGTTTCCTTTTTTCCCTACTGCTTATATTAACTTGAAAATACTTTTTTCATTTTTCTTCAAATATTTGTTCAATAAAAAAGAAAAAGAAGAGCTAACTTTAAAGTCTTAATAGCAGTTTTTCAGTCAATTTTCCCCATTTTAACATTGGAACTGCACTCAGAATTTGTCATAAATGCTTTGGCATTCCAAGTCCATTTTCTTTTCCCTCCACCCTTCTGCTTTTTATAATATTGACATTTTGATATTAAGACCAACTAAAGCTTTCCCTGTTTCGTATCATTTTTGTGGATTCCTATACAGACTATGCTTCCCATGGATGTTGGACTTTTATTTTAACATCGGAACTATTATTTCAAAATGTTATTTAAATGTAAAATATAGATATCTGCACAACAGTAATGAATGGTTACGTTTAGTGATAATGCTGAGACAATAAATTATTGAAATTTAAATGAAAATGTCCGTGTCTTAAATCTTAAGAGTGCCACAAAAAAGGAAGAGCTCGGAGCTTTGATTTTCCTTTAGCAAAACTTTTATAACCTATACAGTACTGTATTAGTTTCTTTTTCATTCTACACTTGTTTGTGGAAATAACGTATTTTGTTTGTGGAAACATATTTGTGGAAACATGCACAGCAGCTACACAAGGCTAAGTTGTCTTAATTCTGTATCATTTATAATGCTTTGTCAAAAACATATTTCATATAGAGAATAGCTTAATTTTTCTTTTTTAAAAAATTTTTTTATAAAGAATTTTATTGGTTTTTTCTTTAACAACATAAAATTGCTCTTTTTGCACAGATGCAGATCTGGGGATCTGCATTATCAAACGTTAGCAAATTACATCAAATTTTCTTCTGTAACTATTACAACTGTTAGTGAGTGTAATTATTTAATCATATATCTAATTCTAGAGCTAGAGAATTCTCTAATAGCTAGAGAATAGCTTAATTTTTCAATATCCTTTCAACTTGTCATTCATAGGGAAAATTATATTTAAGAAAAAAAGCCAAAGGTACCAAATAACCAGCCAATTTTACAAAATTGCAGCCTTCTTGCCAGTCATTCCTGTCTGACAGGCTCGGGCATGTCTCATATGCACTCACTCATCTCAGACATGAAATCTCCATCTGCAGGAAGGACAGCTCTGAGTTCTGGGTCACCTACAAACTCAAATGACTGAAATCCCTCCCTCTCTGTTCAGAGGGAAAATGTTTATATTTGAAAAATTACAACCAGAATCCTAAGAGAAAGAGAGCAAGAAGCTACAGTGAAGTTGGATTCCAGGGACAGAATTCAGATTTCTCTCCAATCTTTGGTTTAAGTTTGAAATGGAAGGAAGGACTTCTTAAGGAAAAATAGTATAAAGTTCATATATGTTCCACAAGTCTATATTCTTTAGAGAAATAGGTCAACGTTAGATATAAATTGGACTGAGTTGATTTTTCCTCTGTATTTGTAAGTCCAATTTTGTCTTTAATTATTTTCTCTATATATTCTCAGTGCATGAGGGATTTGTGCAAAACAGCTACCTTTTATGTCAGAGTTGCTTCTAAATAGAAGCAAAACAGTATGATTTGTATCTGTATAATCTGCTGAAATTCTTGCATTTTTATTCATATTTTTTTTCTGTTGGACGGTCCTGTAAAATGTTGATTTGAGCAGCCCTATAATTTTATTTTCTTCCACCATTGATTGTTCTGCATTTAAGTTCTTGATGTTTTAAGGGAATTTTTACATTCTCTCTTTTACATTTTAAATTAAAGTTTGCATTATCTCTTGTGAAATTAGTCTATATCACTAAAAAACAAAATGAGGGTGAGGTGAAATATCCCAATGCTATAAATCAGGGTATTTATACAATTTATTTTATTTGTCATTATTTATTTTATTTTATTTGCCAGTAAGATGCAAAGATGATGTGAACCTTATTTTTCTGATTCACTGGGGGGATGGGCAACAGGAAAAAACAAGAAAGCATCTTCCTGGAAGATGGTGGCCATGAGAATTTCCAACCTGTTGTATCAAAGCAGGAGCTAGAGGAACTTTTGGGGCCAAATGAGATAAATTGAAGATGGCTCTGTAAAAGTAAAGCCAATGAACACAGCAAAAACCAAGGAACTGGTGAGTAGACTGGTTTCTTGGAACATCTTGGATAAGGAGAGGACAAGCGATCGCTCACATATGCTCTAGATGGCTGCTCCCTGCAAGGAGACCTCAAGACGGTGGTTTTCTGTGGGTTTACTGCCTGGGAGACAACAGGATCAGCCATCTTGGTTGCAACTGCAGGGGAGACTTTTAAAGGACACCAAGTTCTTTACTCACTTTCTATCACTTTCAGAAGTTTCCTATTGACTATTCTAAAGCTATTAAACAGATCTTCAGAATGAGAGGTTTGAAAAGCCTTCATTGGGTGAGTTTATCTTCAACTCTTAACAAAAGAAATATTAACCCCAAGCTTAAAAACTTAAAGAATTGGACATATGCAGCAAAAAATCTAAGACTGTGATCAAATAAAGCTATATAAATTGAGTATGGGTCCAGATAAATTTGGAATATTGATTTTTAATATAACATTTTGGAATTAACTATAAAAACTAACACTTTTTTTTGGAAAACAGACTTTTTTTATATTATCCAGGCAATTGAAAGTCATAACAAAGGAAAAGTGATGATTTTAGAAATTGGATACCAAAGGGGACTAAAGATTTTAAGCAGAAGAAAAAAGGGAAAGCCAGATATCAGTTAATACGAGGACTTAAAGATTGAGACAAAATGTTATAACATCAGAAACATTAAAAGAGATATTTGAAGAATGGTGCCAGAGATTAGTAACTGCAGAATCAAATCTTTCATAAAGTCTGCTTCTATAGATAAACTATATCTAAAATATTAATAAAAACATGAAAGATATGGAACAAATTTTATCTGCTAATATAAAAAAGTACACTACGTGGAAATGCAAATGACAGGTCAATGTAATGATTTGGAAAAGAAAGCTTTACAGAAAATGACTAAAGTTTTATGAATAAAAAGGGAAATAAAATGATTAACCAAGAACATGATCTGGAAAGAGTTTTCTTATTCAATTTACAAAAAACCCCTTTTTAAAATGTTAATGAAATCTGTGCAATGGGATAAAGAAGAATTGAAGAGATATCAAATTCAGTGACAATATTTGATTGAATTAAAGATTAAGACTATTAGAAGTAAAAGAAAGAAATATAAAGTTGGTTTATTTGACCAAGGTTAAAATAAAATATCTTTTTGCAATGTTCTGGCAATCTTTCATGGACTTTTTACTGATACTATGATTGAAAAGTTGATGTTTTATGGATTTGTTTATAGATAAGAGATACTATATGGGATGAAAATATACCTATTTAATCCTATGTTTATTCTTATGATGGTTAGAAGTCACTTTTGATATTTCTTTTTATTATGTTCTCTCTTTTTCTTCTTTCTTTTTTTGCCTTTTTTATTTTTTCTTTCAATTCTCTTTCTTTTCTCTAAATTTAGTTTGTATTAGTTTTTACTATTGTAATTAATATTCTT
>JANHGC010001261.1:63759-78816 GCA_027560395.1 Boaedon fuliginosus | reverse complement strand
TGTAATAAATAAATAAATAAATAAATAAATAAATAAATAAATAAATAAATAAATAAATAAATAAATAAATAAACTAACTGTAGTGATTCACTTAACAACTGTAGTAAGAAAGGTCACAAAATGGGGCAAAACTCAACAACTGCCTCACTTAGCAGCAGAAATTTTGGGTTCAACTGGAGTCATGAATTGAGGATTTCTAAGGCTTTTCCCCCCTTTGTTCAAAGAAAAACAATTATGTTGCACATTCAATTCAATAGGATCAAGCAGGGCCTCATTTGAAGTTGTAGAGCAACCCGTCTTCTTTAGAAAAGTCTCCTGGGTTAAGCTACCACTGCCACTTCTGGGAATTTCCTGCCAGTTCAGAAATACTTAAAAAAAAAAACTTTTGGAGAAGGCCTCCCCACTCTCAAGCATTCAAGACTGAATGCACTGGTCTTATCCTATCCCATTCCATGCACAGCTATTCACTTGGTGGTGTTACCAAGGGAGGTGGGAGAGAAATCACTGCTTGATCCAATGTCAAAAACTGCAAGGAAGAAACTATTCCTTTGAACTGGAAGAGCAAAATCCAAACATGGAAAGAGAAAGGTAAGCCATGGCGGCGCAGTGGTTAGAGTGCAGTACTGCAGGCTACTTCTGCTGACTGCTGGCTGACTGCAATTTGGCAGTTCGATTCTCACCAGGCTCAAGGTTGACTCAGCCTTCCATCCTTCCTTCCGAGGTGGGTAAAATGAGGACCCAGATTGTTGGGGACCATAGGCTGACTCTGTAAACTGCTTAGAGAGGGCTGTAAAGCACTGTGAAGCGGTATACAGGTCTAAGTGCTATTGCTATTGCCTTTATACTTCTTTATTGAATTTGGCCTTCTCTTCCATTGCATTTGTGTCCTGAAGGATAATTGGTGAGATGACACTCTGAAAGGAGGGATTCTACAAAATGAAAAAAAAAGGATGTGAAAATAGGCTTCCAGCAGGATGAAAAAATGTCCAGCTTTTTCTGAATAGGCAAGAGGATAATAGGAGGAATGCCAAAGAAAGATGCTCTGAGAAGCGGGAAATCAGATGTTGTCAGATTGCAGCCCCCATCCTCTCTGAACATTGGCCATGCTGGCTCAAACTGGCAGGCGCTGGATTCCAGTGTCTTTTGAAGAGTCATAGGCTGTTCATTTCTGCTCTAAACCAGAGTGTTCAGATCGCCTGTCAGAACAGAAACTGAATTAGAAATAAATGCCTTTTGTTCACAATCCAGATCAATTAAAGAGATGTCAATTTTCTGGGAAATACTGTTTGTTCTTTCTTTGTTCTTAGTTTTACTATGCTATAAATGCTTCCTGCGTGACAGGTTTCCCTTGTCCAGAGTCACCAAATTAAGCTAATCCAACCCCATGATTTGCTGCCCAGCCCCTGTGGCCGTAATTCCACACCTGCCACCCTTGCTTTCAAGATCTGCCAACGGTGCATGTTTACAACATTGCAAAGTTCACCCTGCTAAGCAAATAGGACCACCAGGATATAAAAGGCAGGAAGAATTATGGCCAAACTGCAAAGAGAAGCAGAAAGTATTTTGCAAAAGGGACAGAGGAGTCTGCAATAAAAGTCACTACAAATGAGATCTGGCAGTTGGGTCATTAAAGTGACACAGTGACACACTATACAACCCAGGAGTGACAAGCCCTGGTCCACAGATGTTCTAACTGGAGAACCCAGTCCATCAATCTTTCAGCCTATTTCTGGCTTTAATTGTTAGAAACCTAAATGGCTGGGAATATCATATCAAAAATCTGTTTTCCCATTTTCTACATCACTAGTAACCCATATCCAAAGTTCCGCAGAGATGCTTCACCTGGTAGGAATATCACTGAAAAGCTGGTTTCCATGGGGACAGCCCAACGGCCTGCCTTAAGCACATAACAGTGGGACAGACACATACACACCTTGTTTATTATTGTTTACCAATTTTATACCTCCTATTTTTCTTGATGTTAATGCCCAAGGCAGATAGCAATAATAAATATTGGGATTTTAAAACTTTAATTATGAGATCAATTGCAACAATACAATTTAATAGGTAATTAGGCGAACTTAAGAAGCATGTTAAATATCTCCAAATGCAACCAATTAAAAACCAAGCCAAAATAGAAAAGCTTAAGCACAAAAGGCTGACATAGAGAAGACTTTTCCTGCCAATGGAAATAGATTGATCATCTTCAGCAAACTCAGCTAATAAGGATCAAATTAAAGCGTTCTCAAATTTTATAATCCTATGGTAATCAATATAGCTGTGCAAAACTCCTAATAGCCCAAATAAGATTAATGATTTTAATGGCATTAGTGTTGGGCAAGAAATAAACCAGTCATAATATGGTAATTAAATATACATTTATAAATTGAACAAAACAATGATAGAACCTTTTTTTAAATATATCACTTTCATTGGAAATAAATCTCAAATGTAATCAAATATATAGTCATGTTTTTAATAGGAAAGAGAATCTCATTTACTTCCTGACTTCTGGATTTTACTATGGTATTGAGATTATTTTCTTTTGTTTTCCATATTTGTTTTGGATAAATATTTGCTCTTTACAGCAACAAATGAAGAAAAAAAAATACTGATTCACTTAAATAAGATATTGGACAGTGCTAGCTGTCTCACTTAAGTTTTGTATGCCTTTTATGCACTGATCCCAAAATTTAGGGAGATACTATACATAGGTAGGAATTTTATTTTGATGGAACGTCAGAAGAAATATCAGTGAATTGCTCCACCATAACAGTGCTGAGTAAATCAGTTCTCAGTTTATCATCATACAGATTCACTATCTTTACTAACAACCACATTTTTCTAGGCACTCCAAAGACTATGTAAAAACAATAGATAAATAGACAAACCATTGTTGGCAGACTTGCTGGAGACTCACAAATATTTTCTAGAAAGTTAAAACCCAACTTTTGACATTCAGTGTTGATGGATAATATTTAGTAATAGTTTATCAAAAGATGAGAGTTTAATCCATTTCAACTGCATTAAAAAGCTGCATTATACTTTAATCAAAGTAAATAAAACTTCGACATTTTTGGCAAAATAGTGTGTTTCAACAGATTGAAGTCAAACATTCTGCAAAACAGATAAGCAAGCACTCTGCATTTACAAATAATATTCTATAGTATAACCTACAAATTACAGAAAACAAGATTTTTGGCAATTCATAAAACTCTGGTGCCTTTCTTAGGAAAAGGAAGCAGGTAAGAAAAAACCCATTCGTAAGCTCAGTAATACTCAAAAGTTCGAACCTACCTAAAACTTTCTATTTATTTATGAACCACCTCCCCATTTCAGCCTAATTAATGAACAATGTATGAAATTTCAAAGTCTAAGAACAACCACCCAGAAACACTACTTTTGTGTTTCCATTTGGGTCATAATGCATTCTAACATGCTGCAATTATTCTTGCAAAAATCCAATGACTTTGTGTTGGAGAAAGTATACAAATCCATCAAATTACAAATAAAATCTCAGAATCGCAGGCAGGCAGGCAGGCAGGCAGGCAGGCAGGCAGTTTTTGATTTAAATCTGATTCTCATGAGATTATGTATCACCTCTCTTGATTAGTTAAACAACACCTCCTCCTGTTGGGCACACTTGGTATTAAATTTGCTTGCTTTATAAGAGAAGAGGAAGGGTTAGATTTTTAGCATTGCAATTTAAGGGTGCAGTTAATTAATTACTGTATGTATGTACTATTTAATTCATGCACATATTTAGACAGGTACCAGGTAGACATCCTAAGGCTGCCATATTACCAAGCTGGAGCATGAAAGAAGTAAGAGAAACCCTCTGCTGTCCATAGATCTTAATGAGCTAGTGCAGACCCCTTTTGCTATTTGTCAGAGTTCAGGGTCTGCCTAATGACCTGCTGATATTTTCTGCTGCTCCAGTCTTTGTGGCAGAGGGCTAATGAGAACGAAGGAGGCCTCAAACAGACTATCAATGAAGACTGATGTGTGTAAATGCACTCCCTTCAGGGTGGAGGAGGTTAGCTCTTAAAACTCCCAGGATTTTCAAATAGGAGCCATCTGCACACAAATCCAGACTTCCCCGTAGTTTGAGGTGTGCCAAGGCACATTTTGGGTGATGGGCTTGCTTTATGCAAGACAGCAAGAGAACAAGTCAAAGGAGTCTCTTCCGGCTAATTTATTTCAAAGGGAGAGCTAGAACACTTTGAACTTCTGTGTCAGCACCTTTCACTCAGGAACATCAAAGTCTCTTGCAAGGCAATTAGTTAATGAGTTGGTCAGCCTTTAGGAAGCAAAGAAATGAAGCTGCCAGCCAGCAAGGGGGGAAAAATGGCAAATTGATTGGTTTAAGAGGGCTATTCTCCCTGACTGAGTGATTTACAATGTGAGGCTGTCCGTTTCAATGCTATTAAAAAGAAATTGTGTCTGCATTTAATTGAACTTAAAAGGCAGTGTAAATATGGCCAGGACAACTTTTAAAAATGAAAACTCCTATACTCTGGGATTCCTCCTGAGACCTGGGACAAGATCAAAGTGAAATATAAAATATTTGAAAGCACAAAGATTATTAAGAGTTTGTATTATTTCTTAAGAGAACTGACTGGTGATTTTTTTTTCTAAACAAAGAGATAAGGGAAACTTGTGAAAGATCATGTAACTCTTGAACCGCATACAGCTGGATGGGACTAAAGAAGCATATACATAAAAAAAATTATCTGCTCTCTCATTTTTGCTGCTTTACCTTTTTTGGGGTTATAAATTTAAGGAGAAAAATGGCTAAGGCTAAGAAAGCAACAAAAGAAGGGAAGAAAGGACTGTAAATAGAGCAAATAGGGATTATTCAAGAGAGAACAATAGCAATAGCACTTAGAATTATACCATTCCATAGTGCTTTACAGCATCTCTCTGGATGGTCTACAATAAAGAAGTATTATTTACATATTACCCCCAACAATCTAGGTCCTCATTTTACCAAACTTTGAAGGATGGAAGGCTGAGTCAACCTTGAGACAGTCAACCTTGAGCCATAAAAATCCAAGGGATAAATTCCATTTTATACTCATAAAATAAAAGGGAAGCCTATATTTCTTTCCCCCGGATAATTTAGGAACAATCTGCCAACATTTGAAGAATTCACCTGGGTCTTTTTTTGGGGGGGGGATTGTGTAGCTACCCTCTTATGACTGCCATGTGACAATTGCAGACTGGAATTACATTTGCCCCCTCCCACCTCCTCCGAAGCACCTTTTGGGGACTGAATCTTAAGAAAAACACAGCCCTGGCAAAGAGTCTGATGCATTGAGCAACTTCACGAATGCTGGAGCTAAACAGAGTCAAAGGTGAGTTGGTGGTCTTAGAAATTGATCTAATTAAACAAATGCCTGTGATCCAAGTGGGATGCAAGGAGAGCTTGGGTGAACTTTCCTCCTCTTACAGGTAGTCCTCAATTACCAACGGAATGAGGACTGGCAACTTCGTCACTAAGCGATGTGGTTGTACAGCATGACCATGCTGACTTTTCACAGCATGACCATTGCATGACCATGCTGGCTGTGATAGCAGTTATGGCAGTGGCAGTTGCCTTATATTAAGCAAACCCCACACACGACAGCATCCCACAATCACGTTGATCCATCTGTAGCCGCTTGCTGGCTTCCCCCTCGGACGTTGTCGGAAGCCAGCACTAAAGGTCACAAATAGCAATCGCGGGTTGCTGTGACCATCATAATTGCAAGATAGTTACCAAGTGCCCAAACTGCAATCATGTAGCTGCAGGGATGCTGTAATGGCCGTAACTATGAGTAATAATCATAAATCCCCTCGTTCAGTGCCGTTATAACTCAGAATGGTTACTGAAATAGTAGTCATTGAATGAGGACTACCTATATAACCATTAATTAATCAATTTGCTCCTTTATTCAATTTTTATAACTGCTCATCTGACTCAGTGACCCTGGGCAGCTTACAATTCCAAAACATGCCAAGGTAGCTAGGTTACAGGGGACAGCTGTGAGTGGATAGTGGATGTTTAGTGACTTTACTTGGGGAACCTTTACATGTGTTCATCACACAACAGCTGCTGGCTTCTGATGATCCCCCAGGTTTTAGGTGCATGTGACACATGAAGCCTTTAATGGCTGTAGTTTGTTTGCAGCATTTCCTGTTTCTTTAGGAGGAAGTAATTATACCTATCTGCCCAAGAAAGTCCTCTTCCTGTTTACTGATATTTGAGTACAGCTTTTACAGCAAAGGGCATCATGGGAATTATCCCTATAGTCCAGCCTTTTGAAAGCCTATTCAAAAGGCAAAAAATACAGTCAGTAATTAAATATAGGAATAATTTCTATGTTAGGGTAGTGGATGGGGACCAGGGAACTTACTTTTCCTGGGTCCTCTTCCCTGTGTATGAAGCTCATCTGGGAATTCACTTGCAATATATAACTGAGGATGAGGATGACGATGACGATGCTGCCTTTAAAAATCCAGGTGTGTCAAGCTGGCAATCCGCAGGCTGGATGCGACACGCACAGGCCACACCCACCCCAGCTCCGTAAATGGGGAAAACGTCATGAAACATCGCATGATGGCTAGTTTGACACCCGTGCTTTAAATCATTTTTTACTCCTGGCAACTGCTTAAGTCCTTGCAGCGTTCTTGGCAAGATTTCAGAACTGGTTTGCCATTGCCTTATTCCTGGGGCTGAAAGAGAATGACTGGCCCAAAGTCATCCAGCTGGATTTGTATCTAAGATGGGGCTAGAATTCATGGTTTCCTGTTTCCTAGCCAGGTGTCTTAATCATTACACGAACTGGCTTAAAAGGGGGGAAAAGGGTGTTTTTTTAATGTAAGTGCCCTTTTCCCAGAAAAAAAGTGAGATATCAATAATAATGATTTCCTCATATTCCAACTGATTAGTTAGCTTGAAAGGAGACATTTTAAGGGATGAGAAGATCAACAGTGGCACCACATCTGCTTAGGGCTGTGTCTGCAAAGCTCAACAATTTTACAATATGTGGATTTCAACTTCACTTAAATTTGAAGGATTTGAAGTCCACTTAAAGTTGCTAAGGCTGGGGAGAAAACTGGTTTATGGCCTAACCAAAACAGTGCAATATTTTGTAATATTGCCCTGTAATAAGGGCTTGCTGCAATAAACTGAGTAAAAGAGCTAATGACTACATCTGTATCTGGCAAGACCTGATTACATTCCTTTGAGCTTATCACAAGAAGTAAATTACTGTTTTGCAAACCGCAGAAGTTGTTTCCTTCCTTCAAGTTAATGTTAGCCAGCAGAGGGAGCACTGTGTTATGGAAGAGAGGAAGCAAGCCAAGATTTCTTCACATATGTAAAGAGAGAAAAGAAAGGAAAGCAAAAAAGAAGAAGAAAATTCTGCTCACCAGAGGTCTGGTAGCATCTTTTCCAACTAGCAACATTTTATTAAAAGGCACAAGCTTTTGAGAGCTGCAGTTCACTCCATCACATGCTTCTTAATTAATTAATTAATTAATCCCCAGCTATTGTAGACTAGCATAGAAAAGCCAGTTTGGTGAAGTGGTTATGGCAACAGGCTAGAAACCTGGAGAGCATTTCAGTCCTGCCTTAGGCACATAGCCAGCTGAGTGACCTTAGGTCAGCCTCACTCTTTCCGCCCTAGGAAGCAAGGCAACAGCAAATCACTTCCGAAAAACCTTGCCAAGAAAACTGCGAGGACTTGTCCAGGCACTTGCCAGGAGGCGACACTGACTTGAAGGTACAAATAAATAAAAGAGCAGCATAGCTCTCCTCTCCTAGAAATTCCCAAAGGTGTTTTAGAAAACAGAGAGTTCCCTCTGCTGATAAAAGGGAAAAAGCAGGACTCAGGGTTGGAAAGAGATTAAGTGTCTCCCTCTCATTACCAACTGCACATTGGAACATCTGCTTTCAAGTAGAAATATATCTGTGGAACAAACTCTGCCCTCCATCTTGGACATTCACAGAACTCTAAATGAGATACAGTAGAACCTCAGTTCGCAAACACTTCTGTTTGCGATCAAATCGGTTCACGACCTAAAAATCCACCCAATTTTTGAATGGGTTCACGACTCAAAATTCAGATGGCGAACAAAAATGGCGCGGAAAGATTCCTTTCCGCGCCGTTTTCCCTCCTGCAGCATGTGCAGAATTGTCAGCGCATGTGCAGTGAGTGTCACTTCAGAACACGACCAAATCGATTATTTAGAATATCCTGAACTGTATTTATTTATCATGTCTGCAACTCAGGAATATTCAGTTTTTACAGCAAAGGGCATCACAGGAATTATTTCTACATTCTGAAAGCCTATTCAAAAGGCTAAATTATAATCAATATTAAAATATAGAAATAATTTCTACGTTAGAGTACTGGATGGAGACCTGGGAACTTACTTTCAAGTCTCCACTGTATATGAAGCTCATCTGGGAATTCACATGCAATATATATTATTATTATTATTATTGTTGTCAGACATGTTCTATTATTATGATTTATTTATTTATTTACTATTATTGATAATCGCACAGTTCAGACTGGGTTTGGCATTTTTGTCTGCCTTCGAGTCCTTATCAAGGACCTGGGATGGGTAAATCTGGATGTTTGACAGTGTTACAGATATCGTTGCAGGATGGAATCCGTTCCAAGTAAAGCGCCTTCTGCAATGGATTGATGGCAATGGTGCCTATGATGTTCAAGGGGGTGCTCCATCGCCACTTGGTGTTCAAGTGGTGCTCCAGTTGCTTTGGGATTGCACCCAAGGCGCCTATTACTATTGGTACTATCCTTGGTTGCCTTGCCATGGTCATTCTATTTCTATTTTTTCTTCTTCAACCATCTGATGTACTTGTAACATTCCAAACCCATCTATTTGCCTTGGTATATAGGTAGAGTCTGTCGATGTTGCTGCAATTATTATTATCTTTTATTCACTAAACATGAAACTCAAGTCAACTGAACATTTAAAATGTATCACAAACGTAATTGACTGTCTCTGGTGGTTGATATGGGTTGCTGCCAGCATCCCGATTAGACTACTGCAATGCGCTCTACATGGGGCTGCCCTTGAAAAGCATTCAGAAGCTTCACCTAGTCCAAAATGCAGCCGTGCGAGTAGTTATGGGTGTACCTCGTTACACCCATACCACACAACTCTTGCACAAGCTACATTGGCTCCCAGTTAGCTTCCTGGTGCAATTCAAGGTGCTGGTTATTACCTTTAAAGCCCTACATGGTATAGGATCGGATTATTTACGAGACCGCCTCTTACCACCGTTTGCCGCTCAGTGCCCCATGAGCGCCCAGAGGGTTGGCCTTCTCTGGATATTGTCAGCCAAACAATGTCGACTCGCAGTTCTCAGAGGAGGGCCTTCTCTGTGGGTGCCCCAGCCCTCTGGAATGAGCTTCCGCCGGGGATCACCTGTTAACCTTCTGCCGAGCCCTCAAAACATGGCTCTTTCAGCGGGCTGAGTTGGGCTACACCTGAAGAATGTTTTAATAACTTTTGAATAACTTTTTAATAATGTTTTATGTTTTTATTAATCTAAATTAATTTTAACACATAATGAACTGTTTTATATTGTTTTATTTTGTTGTAAGCTGCCTGGAGTCCCTCATGAATTGGGCGGCCAATAAATTGAAATAAATAAATAAATAAATAAATGTAAATAAATAAATAAATAAATAAATAAATAAATAAATAAATAAATAAATAAATAAATAATAAAATCCTATGTATCAACCAAGTATCTTCTTAAAATGTATGTGGTTCTAAGTAGTGCAGTCTTTTGCAGCTCCGCTGGCACTACAGCAAGAAGCTGCAACTTCTTGATATATTCTGCAAAATTCTTGGACATGGTACCAAGTGGCACGATGATAATAGGTATCACTGTTACATGTTTCATCCATAATCATGTAGTTACGTAATTCCTTTTCCAGCTACACATAGGAAAATCTGCTTTCAAGTAGAAATGCCGTTCTGGGAGAAACTCTGTCTCCAACCTAGACTTTCAAAGAACTGTAAATGAGATATTTCTGCTTTTCCACACTGGGGTTATTTAGAATATTCTGAACTATATTTCTTTATAATGTCTGCAGCTCAAGAATATACGTTTTCTACTGTCAGCACACCTTGACTTCTTTTGACAAACCCACTCTTCCCTGTATCCAGGACACTGTGTTTAAAATAGGAGCATTAAGATTTGCTCTACAACAGGGATCCTCAAACTTTTTTAAACAGGGGGGCAATTCACAGTCCCTCAGACTGTTATGGGGCCGGACAGGCCGTGGTTAGGTAATGACTGGGTGGGCGTGGCCAATTGAACAGTCATAAAAAAGGCATACAAATTAAACTTTAATTTGTTTTGTTCCTGGGGGTGTTTTGTTTGCTTTTGTTTGCATGTTGCTCTTTTGGTTGACTTTTTTTTTACTAGATCATTTTTTCAGTTATTTAGGAGTCTAATGGTCCTATTCAGGAAACTCTTCTCAGCCCCACGAGCTGGAAGGAGCTGGGAATCAATAAGCCTCTCTGTCTCTCTCTGTCTCTATCATTCTTTCTCTTTCTGTCTCTCTCTCTATCTCCCCCTTTCTCTCTCTTTCTTCTTCTGTCTCTCTTTTTCTCTATCACTCTGTCTCTGTCTTTCTCTTTTTCTAACTATCTATCTCTGTCCCTGTCTATCTCTGTTTATCTCTTCCTTTCTCTCTTTCTTCCTGTCTATCTCTGTCTCTCTTTCTATCACTCTTTCTATCTGTATGTCTGTCTGTCTGTCTCTCTCTCTCTTTCTATTTCTTTCCCCCTGCGTCTCTCTCTTTCTCTGTGTCTATATCCTGGAGGTGGGGGAACTGAAAAACGGGCCCGTTTTTGGCCTCTTGGGGCATCTGCATGCCCTGCTTTTCACTCCCCCCCCCCAAGCATTCTACAGCCTCCATGGCCAAAACCGCCCCATTTTAGCCTAGTTTTTTGCCTCTGGGGGTGGGGGGGACTGAACTGCAGGGCATGCAAATGCCCCACGAGGAAAAAAAATGGGCATTTTTAGTCCAAAATGCCCTGTTTTCCCTCTCTTTTTTTGCCTCCTGGGGCATCTGGATATCCTGCTGTTCACTCCCAACCCCAGAAGCATTCTACAGGCAAAAAACAGCTCATTTTTGGCTAAAAATGGCCCGTTTGGGGCTGTAGAATGCTTCTGGGGGCAGGGGGAGTGAGTCTGCAGGGAATGCAGAGGCCCCAGCAGCCCAAACAACGAGCAAAAACGGGACATTTTTTGGCCTCCTGAGGCCTCCATGCCTCGCATTTTCGGCCTCCTTGGCTTCCAGAAGACAGGTGGGAGCCAGCTGCTAGGTAGGGTGATGTGGGCGGGGCAGCCTTGTGGTCCCCAGGGGACTTCGCTGAGCCATATCTGGCCCGCGGGTCTTAGTCTGAGGACCCCAGCCCTACAAGAAGTGAACAAAATTAGGACAGTTTTGTGTGTATCTGCAGTGGATAAATCTCAATAGATGTAGAAAATTTTTCATAGATTGTGATTTTGGCCTTGCTTTTTGTTGTTTTATGTGTGCTTCAAATAGCAGACTTACTTTAGCACATACATTGAGTACAGGTACTCAAATTATGACAATTGGTATCAAAGCTTCTGTTGCTAAACAGGGTGGTAATTAAGAGAATTGTGCCTGGTTTTACTATCTTTTTGACACATTTGTTAAACCAGTTACAGTTGTTATTAAGTGAATCATATGGTCATTAAGCAAACTGGCCTCCCCCATTGATTTTGCTTGTGGGAAGCTGGCTGGGAAAGTCGCAAATAGTGAACATGTGAGCCGGGGATGCCGCAGCTGTGATAAATACATGCTGGTTGCCAAGTGCCCAAAGTTTGATCATGCTGTAGCAAGTTAGCACCCACCCCTCTCCTAGAAGAATGAAATATTTTGAAAAATATTAAAAAGGCAGAATATTATATTTCCCTGGATGAGAAATGGAGAAACATGCTCTTGGAAAGCAGCCCCCACCTGCCTTAATAGCCCACAGCAGATGTCAGCACTTAAGAGATAAAGAGATAGTTCTATTCATAAGCAAATACCCTCACCCAAGATCCAACAAATGTAGGACTAGCCCTCAACCAAAGCCCCTTCATTGCATCATCTCAGTTGCACCACCCCCAGCAGTTCAAACTTCAAGCAAACATAGCTCAGACAAACTCCTGGGATTTGGACATGACCCCATGGGAGCCTGACAACAGCCAATAGAATACATGTTCTTGCACAGGAAGAGGAAGTTCAAGTAAAAAAGCTCAAGAGATGGTATAAACACCCCCCCCCTCACTTCATGTGGTCACTGCACCAGAACTACAAACGTGGTCCTGTTCATCAATAGACCCTCCTTCCAATCAAACTCCAGCCTCCATTTTGTCTCCAGTGCCTTCCTCCCGGCTTGGAACTGAACCAGATGGATATTTCTCCCAACAACGCGACCGTAGAAATGCTGCAGCGGCCATTGTAATTTTGAACGGTTGCTAAAGTAATGGTTGTTAAATCGAGGATTACCTGTATATGTATTTTTTCTGGTCAGTGTTGCACAGTATTTGCTTCTCAACGCTTAGTCAGCACAACTGCAGGGTGGTTTTTGTCCTCACAGCAGCTGGCTTTTCTCATGTTATCTGATCTGATCGGAAAGATATTTTTTCCAGCATATAGCTGACATTTCCCTACTCTGCTTACTCACCAAGAATTTCAGGCCCACCAACACGAAGGCTCCCGACAGATTGCTCTGATTGCAAAGAATGGCCTGCAGGCAGCACTTAATATCCAGAGACTTTTCACAACTCTGTGAACACGCAGAGTCACCAGACTGAGTTTGAGTTTGACTGAATTTGTACCCCGCCTTTCTTCCCTCGAGAGGGAACGCAAGGCGGCTTACAGGATATACAAGATACAATTCATAAAAAATTCAAAGTTAGATATATACTCTAAAAACTTGAAACAATCCTCTCAACCACACAATACACTGCATTCATACAGGGACCACACAACCACATAATACACTGCATTCATACATGTCCTCCTTTTTATCTCCATGTCCTCCCTCTGGCAGGCATAGTCCAGCTTTTCAGGTGCATTTTTTATTTATTTTGGACTGTTTTCACAACCGTAGTGTTTAAAACATTTGAGCACTGTGATCTTGTATTATCTGCTTCTTTCTTTCCCTCCTTCATCAAAACAGCTCAACAGTCCGGATTTATGTAGTTTATTTCCTGATTCCAGCAAACAGCTTCAATCCAGGTCCTTCAAAGCTATGTAGATCATATGACTCATGTTTCTATGGTGAAATTTGGAGCTTTTCACTGAAATATTGGGTCCCGATGCCAAACAGTTTGTGTGTCTTCCTTCCCCACCCCAATTTGTTATTCTTTCCAATTGTCCTCCCTTGCCTGTTGACGAGGTACATGGAGCATGGCCATTGCAGTGTCCATTATGGTGCTCAACCCTGAAAAAAGTAAACATAATCTGTTTTTTTCTACAGGAAACAATCAGTTAAAGAAATGCAGAAATGTTTACAGCCAAATGGTAAAGAGATTGATTTCAGAGGATTATGAAAGCCTTGGGGGGGGGGGGAGAGAGTTAAGGGCCAGCATCCTGCAGCTCTTAACCACTACTTTCTCACAATCTACAACTCACAGGTTGGCTTTGGTGTCCTTAATTAAACCCAAGGTAACTCAACCATGTTATAGCTTATCATCATTCATGATCCAGACTCAACTATGTAAGCCAAGTATTGTGTCTGGTTCAATGAACAAATGGGGGTTACACATCATAGCTTAGCATATTTGAACCTACCCAAAATTTCAGGTTACACCACAAGGTGGAAGTCGAGAAAGACAAGCCCTATCAACCACGGCCCCTTTTACGACTTGTGGACTTCAGCTCCCAGAAATCCTAAGTAAGGAATGCTGGTTCAGAAATTCTGGGAGTAGAAGTCCACAGGTCATAAAGTTACCATAGTTGCCAACTCCTGCTCCAGACTATTGCTGTAGGTAGGAGCTGAGATTGGCTCCAATAAGCCTAGCAGAGAGCAAGGCTTTTTCCAGAGAAGTAACTTGAGGCATTTGGGGCCTAAGGAGAAAAATATAAGCAGTCCCCCTCCCACCCTAGTAATGAAACTCCAGCCATTGATAAAATCAGGAACCTGATTTTCTACCTAAGGCAAATTACCTCAACCTCTGGTGTCAAAGAGACGGATTTGAAATCTTCCGGATATCCTGGTGGGCTGCAGAGACAAGTAGGCTGTGTTGCATTAGACAATTTTCTGGAAAGTAGTTTTCCTGATTGCAAAGGGCAATGTTTGCTTTCCCAACAAACATTTCCTGGTCTGACACCATTAGGCATTAATGTGCCTCTGAGTAGGTAAACATGGCATTGTTCACCTGTCCTCCATCAGCAAAGCTGTAAATTCTCCTTAAAAACACAAGGATGGGCTGATGACACACTTAAGCCCCCACGCATTTAGTCAGCATTGACTTGCAAAATAATTGTTTTTCATCCGTGCTTTTCAGGCATTTTTATTCTAGTAAGCACCGGGAAACTAGTAACAAGCAGTAATTCTCATCAGAGGTAGAGAGGTGTAAGGCAATTTCTGCTAATCACAATGACCACACTTAACCTAAGAGTTGGCCATGGATCCAGCAGCATCAGAATTCATTCATTTAGCCTCCTTTGAAGGTGATACGCTCCTAACATTGCTTAAGGTTTCTGTATGGAAAATACTGAACAGCAATCTTCCCAGCCTTGCTATTTCCTGGAAAGCCAACGTAAGGTGTTATTTCCTGACAGGGAGAACAATTAACCAATGGAACAGTTTGCCTCCAGACGTTGTGGGTGCTCCAACGACCGAGGCCTTTAAGATGAGACTAGACAACTGTTTGCCTGAAATGGTATCAGGTCTCCTGCTTGAGCAGGGGGTTGGGCTATGTTGTGTTCCACGCTTCTAACCCACAGATTAAAGACACAGACTTCTTCCAAGCCGATAAAATGCAAGAAACAGTTT
>JANHGC010001261.1:0-12723 GCA_027560395.1 Boaedon fuliginosus | reverse complement strand
CCTCCAGGCCTTCCTGTCCTCTACCATCCCCTGGAGTCCATTTAAGCTCATGCCGACTGCTTCAGTGACTCCATCCAGCCACTTCATTCTCTGTCATCCCCTTCTTCTTTTCCCCTTAATCGCTCCCAGCATTAAGTTCTTCTCCAGTGAGTCCTTCCTTCTCATGAGGTGTTCAAAGTATTTAAGTTTCATCTTCAAGATCTGGCCTTCTAAAGAGCAGTCAAAGTTGATCTCCTCTAGGACTGGCTGGTTTGATCACTTCTTTTGTGCCTACTAACAGTAAATAAAGTAAAATACTAATAAAAGAGAATATATGTAGTTCAGAGCTGAGCTGTGGAGTCCTTGGTGCTCCGTGAAGCATCAAAGGAATAAAATTTGCAAGGGAAGAAGAAAACAACACAATATCTTTCCTGGGTATCTTTTCCAGCAGAAGAAATAATGGCAAATTAGAAACAACCCTGTTGAAAAACAACCCAAAAACAACCCACTAACCAAGTGCTCCATTACCAAAATAACAATAGAATCCAACCTTCCACAAGAGTAGCTATGCAGGAATTATACAATACAATCCACCATACATTGTAGATGATTAGAGCAGGTCATTAAGTTTCTTTCTGATTGTTAAGTTGAGCATCCTAGACCAAACCAAATCCAAAAATGCTAGGAGATTCCTGGAAGGCTGCATTCAGACAACTCTGACATCAATAGACACATAAAAATAAAGCATATTTACACATCATTCATAAAAGACAACAAAAAACTATGATGGAAACAAAAAGTCCAGCACACATCCTCTCCAACAGCCAACCCCCACATAAGCAGCAGTTAATGCCAGAGAAACAAGCAGAAAACAATACCTTACTCAAGGAATCAGCAAGGAGAAAACCACTTTCCGATCAACACTGACAGGGCAAGTTACTGCAAATAAAACAGGGAGCAAAACCCACACCTACACTGAGGATGTTAACTAGTTGGATAATTAAATGTCTACAAGAAAACAACCAAGCTCAGAGAGCATCAAGGATTCCAAAGTAAAATACATGTTGTGGTGCTGCCTGCATTCCACTTTTTGGTATGTTGTATCTGTAGAACCTCCACAGAGTATCTTGTATGTCTGTGGGTATTCTAAAATATTGTTGCATCCTTCTATCAGTAAAAGTTGATAGTTTACTTGCAAATTAATTAGAACATATAGTTTGCCAGTACCAGAATGCTAACCACTTTCTCAGCATTATCTTATCCTCATTGCAGAGCTTCAAAAAATAGTAGGTAAATAGGTACGGTAGATTAGAAACCTATGTGTCAAGAATCAAATCTAAAATCTTACATTGAAGAGTTGGGAAGAAGAAATAGGCATGCTGAAGTAGATGAATCTAAGCATTCTTAGTGATATGACCAAGAAATACAACGTATATAAAATTCATTGTTTTAATCTTTGTGGATTACACACACCTTTGAATCGGAATTGATTGCTGGCAATTTCCTGGACATGTCCCTGCAATTTTTTTGGCATGGTTTCAGAAATGGTTTGCCCTTCTAGAGCTGAGAAAGAGTGGTCTATCACCCAGCTGACTTAATGGCTAAGACTGGATTAGAACTCACAATCTCCTAGTTTCTAGTTTAGTGCATTAACCACTACACCAAACTATCTCTTATATGCATAGGATATATTGACAGGTGTTTACCTCCTTCATATACAAATGTAAGCACTGACTTTTAACCATTGACAACTAAAATAAAAATCTGGTGTGGTTGCAGTTCTTGAGGAACAGTTTTGAATGGAATCAGCAAGAATTTTGACTCAGAATTAGAAGTTCTATTAGATTAAGCCCATAAGTATCTAGCCCAATGTTTCAATTTTCAGTTACAGAAAAATAAGCATTCTGTGTAACTTTTGTAGATGCCTTAGCATGCATTGCCATTCAGAATGTAAGGAATTAGTTGGCAATTTGTCTATAGAAACGTATTAGAAAATAATTGCCTTGCAATATCATTCAGAATTTATCCTGCTGCCTTCTCCTGTGCCACTAAGTACATGATGGATAGGTATTGGGGAGTTTTAGATGATTATAAGTTGGTGAGTAAGGAGTTCTGTTTTCTGCATGTGCTGACACAATCTGATAGACATGTTGTTTTAAACAGATAACGGTAGTTGAAGTTTTATGCCAGGAGGATGATAAAGAATGAATCCTAACACAAACAAAAGAAGCTATAGTTTATTATAAATCTTTTAATGGAGTGAAAGATAAAAACAATATATTAAAATCCAGAGACAATGCAAGTAATTGCTATACATTTAAAATATACAGTTCTTCGTACTTATTGAATTGCGCTGGGAGACCTAATTTTTGCTGTCACATGTGAATTATCTCGTGAGAAGATTAACTGGAGGGAGAGATAAACATACTTAAAGTATGATGGAAGTAAGCATTTATACTGCTGCTGAATATGAAACCTTCAGCACTTTTTAAGATTGATTTATTTCATTTGCAACAATTGTCTTTCACCAGAGGATGAATGAAAACCAGAAAATAAGATCTATAAAGATAAGCTTCATGGCTAGATTTTAGATGCAGTAGCTATTCCCAGCCATTGTCTAAAATCTTATGTAAACACAGGTATTTTCATCTCTGCAAAATGTAAAGATTTGCATGCTTATTCTGTAACAAGACAGAAAGATGATAGGCAGGCAGGCATTTTACTATAATGATTTTACTGTTGCGATTTTTGTGTACCTTACTCAGGATAAAAAGAAGTGACTCATAGGGGTTTTTTTTAATTAAAAGGACTTCTTTATTTACTGAAATTTCTTTCCAATCCTCTCCTAAATCTACATACATCTAAAACATGGTTTGTGGATGTATTTTACAGAAATCCAGAAGTAAGATCTCAGTTGTTTTCTTTTGTTTTGCCTTCCAGAACCTTAAACATATTTTAGCAAAATAAAAAATATATTGATTAATAGTAAATTATCATTCAAGAAACCATTTGTTTATCTTAGGCTACTACCAAAAATGATCTTCGGGGGAGAGGGGCAAATCATAGTTGAGGACCCAGATTATTGGGGGCAATAAGCTGACTCTGTAACTGCTTGAGGAGTGTTGTAAAGCTCCGATAAGCAGTACATAAAAAATCTGAGTGCTATTGCTATCCATGTTGTAAGCCGCCCAGAGTCCTTCGGGAGTTGGGCGGCATAAAATTGTAATAAAATGTAGTCACAACATTCAATAAATGCAGTTTCAGATTATTCACTATTTAGTAACAAAGTCCAGCACACATGATCATTTTCCACCTGTAAACATTTGTGACAGAATAGGCGAAACACTAACATTCCCACTTCTGAAATCCAATTTATTCCGGTTGGAATATGAACCCTATGTTCTTTAGAACAATCCTGTACTAAACCTTTAGAACAACCTTCTAGTTTATTGATGGGAGGCTGTTAGCATACAGCAAATAAAATGTTGATAGGTCGCAACTACAGCGTGCATTTGTGTTCTTTCCCCACTTTTTCACTTTCACTCTTCATCCTGATTTCGTATTTTTACAAAAAAAAAAACCCTCTAGTAACAAGATGATTGACCTCTTCCTATCTTTCATCTTAAGTCTGGAAAGTTATAGAGAAACAGATGTGGCCCCTGTGCACTACGTGGTATTCTTACAGATCAGCATGATGACAGGTAGCTGACTGGCAGCGTAGATCAGAAATACACGAACATGTCGTTTTACATTCATGGCACAACATGCTGCCTATTTACCTGCTTTTTGTCACTAGAAGAGTGCTGCCAAGGTGACAACGTCCTAAGGCCGTGATGGCGAACCTATGGCACATGTGCCAGAGGTGGCACTCAGAGCCCTCTCAGTGGGCACGTGCACCATTGCCAGCTGGTCTTCTGGCTGCTGGTGCGCCAGCCAGTGGTCTTCGCGAGCGCTGGACTTCCAAGCCATTTTTGGTGCAGAAAATGGCCAAAAAACAAGACATTTTCCAGAGCATTTTCAGGACAGTTTTCAGGCTGTTTTTTGTGCCAAAACCGGCCTGAAAATGGCCTCCAAAATGCTCAAAAAACAGGCGTGCGCACACCGGCCAGCTGGTCTTCGGTTTTCCGGCACTCCGGCACGTGCACCCACACATGCAGGCATGCACGTTCCAGTTTGGGCACTCGGTGCCTAAAAGATTCGCCATCACTGCCCTAAGGAAATGTATCACATTTCTTTAGTACACTCCATCTAAATAAAAATGAAACTTTACCTTCTAAATGATGGAAAGAAACAATGGAAGAAACGAACAAGTTCTATCACTTATTCATAACTATTTCTAAAGATACGTGTTTTTCTTACCTTGGGACTGACCTAATAGGCTCCATGTTTCAGTTTTTTAAAAACAATTATTTCATAAGTTGTAACCATTCTGAAATCAACCTTCTCTTCTCTATTTCAAAGGACCTTTGTAGGCCCACATGGAACTCATCGAACGATACACCATGTTTCATTTTCAGACTGCCAAAATGGATTAGGTAATCAGATTACATATTCAATTTACTCTAATAAAATTGGAGGATTGCCATACTGTTTTAGGCAGGTGGTCCACTCTGATGTAGACAGGATTTATAATGTATGCAGTTATTTAGCAATTACCATGGTATGTTTATCACAGTGGGGAAAATAAGAAAACAACCTGTTTACATCTTGTTTGTTTTAATTGCTCAACAGGCATTAAAATTATTGGAGGCTGTCAAGATCAATCCAAAGAAGAGTATGGAATTTTCGTAAAGGAGATACTACCCGAGAGTATAGCTGCTACAGATAGTAAATAATTGTAATCTTCACTGGTGGCAATGCTGCTTTAAAAAAAAGGCTGTAACAATCCATATATTGATTTTTTTTAAACTAAAGATCTATATATCCAGACCATCTTCTCTTTCCTTCCCCTACAGAACTCCCTCGTTCTGTTCTAGAAATTGCAGTCTCTTAGAGCAGATTACACAGGAAAATCTGAGGTCACCACATCAGTAATTCCACTTATGGAAATAATTTTATCATTTGGAAAAGAAAAAAAAGGTTATTGGATTTCATCCATTAGATTCAAGTGAGAGAATTCTAGGCACACTATAAGGTAATGGTAAAGGTTCCCCTCGCACATACATGCCAGTCGGTTCCTGACTCTAGGGGGTGGTGCTCATCTCTGTTTCAAAGCCGAAGAGCCAGCGCTGTCCAAAGACATCTCCGTGGTCATGTGGCCGGCATGACTAAATGCCGAAGGCACATGGAACGCTGTTAACTTCCCACCAAAAGCGGTCCCTATTTTTCTACTTGCATTTTAGGCACACTATATACCTGATTTAATCAGGTTTGTAATTTCTCTCTGGGCCATACACACAATAAACCATGTTGATGGATGGATTATCATGTTGTGGGAGAAAAAAAATGAACTTAATCAGCCAGGAGATCAGAAGAATTTGCTTTTAGCTCCAGGTAGCCATGGAGTGCTTTTGAGGAAAATTAAGTCTTCCTATCAGCTGTATTGACCAAATAGAGCCCAAATTCCCTCTCCCTGTTTTACTTCCCATAATATGGACAAAGGACAGGAAATGTGGAATGAGTAGCCTCCTCCCCCTGCCATCTCTATCCATGGGGGCTCCCAAACTTGTTGGATTACCATGGATAGTTCTTGGTTTTACTTTTTTACTTTCTTCTTTACTGGAAATGCAAATGCAGCTTTTTATTCACTTTCCAACCTCTTATATATCAGCTGGCAAGACTGCAAAACTGTCAGTTCCCACTTTGAGTAGAATATGTTGATCATACATTGCTGGTGTACAAGGTACATCTTTACAGGCGGTAAATAAATAAGTCAGAAATGCAGATATTAATATTTAGTTCTCTAATTCGAGGCAATAATATGGGATCAAGATATTATAATAGATATGTCAGATAGTAAGATTCATATGATAGTTAAGTTAGCCCCAATGACAATGGTTTTATATTAGAAGGGCATCATATAAAATAGTAAAATAAGTAAAACATTAAAAATGGCATAAAAGATCAATGAAAGATTTCCTTAAATCATTACTATGAGGTCTTATATAAAGATATAAATAAAATAAATGTAGTCATTCAGCAGTCAGCTAGAGAGTAGCTAATTACTAACCTTGTAGCTGTGTCCTATTGCTGGAAGTATATCAAAAGTAATTCTGACATTTTTCTGTCCTGGTCAGTTTTGTTTGTTAGTAAGTTTGTATGTGTGTACAGTTTTTTTTCCTAAATAAACATTTTGTTTTCTTGATGTAGCTGATTTGTAATTAATTATCATGATTTTTTTTTTCATTTCAAGATCAATTGTCTATTGGAGATTTGATTTTAGAAGCGAATGGCCAAAAATTATGTGGGGTAACTAATGAAACGTAAGTTCTAACATTTAATTATAAGCATGAACTGGAATGGCTAACATGTATTTGCCTGTTAGTATTTTAGATCAGATTAGCTGCAGATATAGAAAGAAAAATCAGTAGCCTCCAATTGCTTAGGACCTTTAACATCTTCATGGATAAGATGCTATACAAAGATGCTATATGTGTCACTGGCCTATTCATGCCTATTCAAGACAAAAAAGGAAGCTGTCTTCACAATATCTACTGCCATGAAGAATGATTGCAAAAAGGACATTTAAGGAGAGCCCTACTCTATGTTTGGACAAAAAATTCCTTCACTTGTGCTTTAACAAGTGTGACTGACTGGGATTTTTAATCTCTACAGTCATGAATCATGGCATTGTTACGCCAACATTTAATATGTTTGAATAATGAACATGTAATCAATTCAACTCATAGAAAACAATTACCGTAGATAAAATGAATTATGGTGATGCTTTTGTAGCAGCTCAGTGGAGAAAATCGGTACATTTAACTCTTCATTTTTAACTTTACAGAGCTGTTGACATGTTACAGATGGCATCAGCAACCAATCACGTGTCTTTGCTTATTGCCCGAGATGAAGATGCAAAGTAAGAAATGTTAGATTTCTCCAAGTCCTAGAACATTATACTAGACCCAAGACTGAGTATAGATCTTACCATTTCCCCATTATAACCATGTACCTTAATTTCCCCCTCTTTTTTAATCTCTTTCATTAGGGCTTCTTTAATAGTGTGGGAACTTCTCTCAGCTCACTGCATAAATGCAAAGTTTTCAAGTTTTTCTGCAGGTTAAAGAAGATGAAACAATCACAATGCCTATCCTTTTTGAGAAAATCTGGAGTGAAAAATAAATATGCCACCTGTTCCCACTTTAATAAATCATCTCTGATAAAATCAATAGAGAAGTGAAACTAAATGTGAATCATACATGTCTGGTAATGATTCCTGCAATCTGTTCTTGAAAAGTGAAGTCTGAAACTTTGTTTTCCACATCTGTGAGTTTTAGATTTGTAGTCTTATAGTCCGCTAATTGCAGCAGATCCACTGATATCTTGTGAGTTTTATGAATAGAGTTCTTATAGAGCATTCTTTTCTAATCTGGTGCCTTCCAGATGAGCTTAGAATATCACTACTGATATTGCTATCTAGCTAGCTAAGGATTCTGGGAGTTGTAGGCGCATTATCTCTGGAGAACATTGTAAAGTTGGAGAAAATTGCCGCTTATTTCCCTTTTCAGAATAGCAATTCTGCTTGGGTGGATGTATAGATGTAGTTCCATTTAGCTAGCTAGCTAGCTTGATTGATTGATTGGTTTGTTTGTTTGTTTATTTATAATACCTGTGAGGGTCAAACTAGATATTATCTAAGCAAAACCTATATTGAAGGCTTTATATGGATAGGACTGTGCAGGATCTTATGCTAGTTTTCTTCTAAGCAAGTCTTTGCCTGATTTTAAAACCTGATTAACCCCTTGTCCATGAAAACAGCTTTTAACAGTGGATTGCACAAATGCTTGTTCTTAAAAGATTGGGGAAAATTGCTGGATTTGTAAAATCTTGAACTGTATTCCAGGAAATAATTAGAGACATTTAGGAAGCAAAAGACAACAAAATTAAAAACGTAAACATTGGAATTAAATCCATTTTGTTCCTTCCTATAATGGAGGTTGGAGCACTCTGCCGTTTAAACTTTGGAGTAACATTTTGCAGTGAGGAAATATTGGCTACAGTTGAAGGAAAAATGGCTAATTTCCCCTAATAGGTGAAATAACACTATGCTTCTCTGGGCACACTTCATTGTGTAATTGCCAATTTTACACAAATGGCTTTCTTCTCTTGCTGTTCTGTAGATTGCAGATTCCTAATCTGCTTCTAGCTAAGAAGTGCTGACCTGTTTTTTTTTTAACTACTGTAACCATCTTGAATAATTAAACCTTAACAATCAGTTTGGGCATTCCAGCAGATCTCAGTCGAGAACAGAATTAGTCTCCCTCTTGCTAATTTATAATTTTGTTTTATTGGGTCATACTAACATGTGCGTTCAACTCTCTTTAAATTTACACTGGCAAATGGTTATATAGCCTACATCTGTCTGGTCTTGAAAGCTTTTTTCCATCTGCCCATTTTAGTTGGGATGATCCTGCTCACTACAGTATTATATTCTTGTAATAACAGGAGATTACTAGTAGTCCTCGACTTACCACAGTTCTTTTAGTGACTGTTTTGAAGTTACAACGGAACCGACAAAAGTGACTTATAACCATTTTTCACATTTATAACCGTTGCAGCATTCCTGTGGTCATATGATCCAAATCCAGATTCACTTAACAACTGTGTTACTAATTTAACAACTGCAGTGATTGACTTAACAAATGTGGCAAGAAAAGTCGTAAAATCGGGCAAAACTCACTTAACCAATTTCTCACTTAGCAACATAAATTCTGGGGTCAATCATGGCCGTAAGTCGAGGACTACCTATACAGTCTTAAAGAGGTAGACCAAACCAGCGATCCCAACGTTTCCAGTTTTGTGGACTGGTGGCGGGGGGGGGGGGAGTGGATGGTTCTGCATGAGCGGTGGGCAAGGGCGCACACCTCACTCACACAAATGGAGCTGCGCACACGCTCAGCAGCCGCTTGCACAAGTGCAACTGTGCTCATGCTCGCACGCTGCTTGTGTGACCTGGTTCTGAACTGGCCATGGCCCAGGGATTGGGGACCCCTGGGCTAAACCATATTGAACTTAATCAGATTTACTTCAGATGTTAGTATGGTGACCTGAGTATTATGGAAAAGACCTTCTGATCTAGTATACCTGTAACACCAGGCTTCTAGGTAGTTGTGGAAAATGTGTCTTTCCTTTAGAAAGGATTGGTCCATTTGCTACTTAAAATCAAGTCTGATTTCCAGAATTGGGCTGTTTGATCTTTCTGGTCATAGATGTGTTAAATCTATGAGAATACCATAATATAAACCTGGCTAAAATAGAACATTTCTCTTCCTGTTTGTGGGCAGAGAAATTGATCCATTTTGCTATTCCTACTGATACATTGAATGGTGACAGATCTCCAGATTTGAAAAGACAAGAGGGAATGTGGGAAAGTTGCTAGTCAGCCTTAAAAATCAATATGGGGAAATCCCGGGCATCTTAGCTAATTTTGTGTTGAAATTTATGAATTAAAAGAGCCTTCAAGAAAGTACATCAAGAATTCTGGCTGTTTCAAGCCTGCCTTTGAGAATGAATCTTGCATATTCTATGCCACACGCAACTTCCAACCTGTAATTATGCAACCTAGCTGCACTGCAGTTGAAACATGATGGAAACTATCTCATATCTGACATAAAATCTATTTAAGTTACCTATTTTCTAATATTTAATATCACTATTCTTGCTTTTCATAGGATACGAATGTATGTTGGTACATTTGTTAACTGTTGCATAAGACACAAAGCAAAACCCAGGATTTCAGTCAGCAGCAGCAAATAAGCTAAACATGTATTTCTTGAAAGGTCTCAGATCAACACATTCTAAGAGATATTAAATGATGTATCACACCTTCAACTTAAATATATATGTATATATTGCAGGAAAGAATTTCTGGCCTTGATGGAGAAGTATAGTTCACACAGTAACTCCAGTAGGAATTCCCCAACGCAGCTCCTAACTGGTAAGGGGTTGCTTATGTTTTCACTCTGCAATATAAGAGAACAGTAGAGAATGCTTCTTGGCCTGATGGCCTCCATTAATATTTCAGGTTGGTAGAGATGCTTTCACGAATTGGAAGATAGACCTTTAACCCGGATTTTATGGGCTGATGTTTGATGGACAGAAAGGACACCTCAGTTCAATCAAGATTTTATATATATATATATACTTTATGAGACTGAACAGTATAGTAGTAGTGTCATACTGCCCCCTAGGGCTTCATTTGTACAATTCCAATGTTTGATGGTTTGAGAACATATTGTGCCTATTATTCCAAAGCGTGCCAGGTAAATAATTAACTGTATTCTCAGGCGATCACTGGGTAACACTGCTGTGTTATGACTGTGCCACAGTGAGAAGAAAAACACTAGTAAACCAGCTGTTCAGGACTATTTCAGGCCCCAGAATCCCATATTGCGCAAAGGTTACCATGTCATGTGTCAATTCCAATCAATTAAAGCCTATGCAGGGCCTTGCACTGTAATATAGGAAATGGTTTCTGACTTAGTGCTTCAAAGGAAAATAACTTAATCGTTGCTAACTTCTATTTTGTCAAAGTGCTTGCAGGTTTATTTTTTGCCCATGTGAATAAAAGATTAGAGTTTGAAGCACTTATATATTATATGCAGCTGAACAGAGCAGATTGCAATTCATTGTAAAAGTTGGTTTGGGGCCTATCAGCTTGTTGTAGTTAAATTATATTTGCCCTTTGCCTTTTTCCCGAGGAGCTCATGGTAGGATGAATCTTCTCACATCCTGTTTTCCTTCACTGTGAGGTAGCATAGGTTGAGCTTTATGACTGAATGTTGATTTGAAGTGAGGTTTCCCAGCCCTAGTTCAGCAGTCTGTTAAATTATAACTCTGTCTGTTTTATTGGGAAGCTATTTCTGCCCTTACTGATAGGCAGTTTTGTCTGAGAACATTCATAGATGAAAGTACTGCTTACAGAACTCAGTCCTCAACTTACAACTGCAATCAGGAACAGAATTTCCATCACTAAGGGCGCAGTTGTTAAATGAGCTGCATTCGATTTTACGACTTTTTTGCTGCAGTCATTAAGTGAGTCATGCAGCTGTTAAGCGAAGCCAGCTTCCCCATTGACTTTGCCTTTTGAAATCTGGCTGGGAAGATTACAAATGGCCAGGGCCCTGCAATCATCATAAATACTTGCCCATTGCCAAACACCAGAATTTTACAGACCTTAAAAGTTGCCATGGTTGGACACCCCTGCTATAAAAGATGTTTGGGTTATATTTGGCCCTGGGATTGCCAGTCTCTTACCTTCCTTGATGTCAGGAAACTCAAGATGCTCCTAAATTCTTAACAGGACATTGTGACCCTTGGATTAGTGCCCATTCTTCACCCCTAATTTAAAATATTAGAAGATTTGAACAAGGGGCAGCAATCTTTGTAGTATTGAGAAGTTGCTTGCTGACCTCCAGTTTGGTACCGGCGACGCTGGGAGTGAAAACCGCGATCTCTGCAGACTTCACCCCAGGCCTGCCAGTCTGAGGGCCCGTACGGGGGCCCAAGTCTCCCCGGAGGGGAGACAAAGTGAACAAGTGTGGTCTGCATACTCTTTCCCCGCTGGCCGTGAACTCCAGCTAGGACTGACCAGGATGGCGCCAGAAATAGCAGCCATCTAGCCTGGTCCACTCCGGAAAAAAAGAGCACGCAGGAGAGAGAGAAGAAGACCCAATCAGGAGCAGAGCAGAGCTGAGCGAAATGAGCGTAAATGGATTTAAACCCCGAAAATAATTTAAATATTGTGTTGCAAGAGTGGAAAAGTGGCAAAATCTGAGGGAGGCAACCAGATGAAATGGAGGGAGGGAGTTACCCTTTTTGGCCATCTTGAGCTTGGAGGGAAACCCCTCATGACTCTGTTCAGAACGGACTGGTGAGAAAGATATTGGACTTTGTAAACTTGAGATATGGAAGGACATTGCATCAATTACCAAGAAAACGGAAGATATTATGAAGTTAGGAATTGAATTTAAAGAAATTTTGGATAAATTTTGGATATCAACAAGTAGATAAAATGGAAATGCAGACAGGATTGGAGGAGCGACCAGACATGCAGGAGGAGCCAGAGGAGGTGGAGAGTGTGACGGAGGTGGAGCGGAAAGCAGAGGGCTGCACGGAGGAGAAAATGGCGGTGACAAAGCGAAAAACAACAGACATATGTACATATTTTTTGCAAAATAATAAAGAGGCTAAATTACCTGAGATGACAACGCAGAGCGAACCACAAAAAGACTATCGATTTGGACAAAAATAATGAGAGACAGGCAATAAAGGAACAAAGAAAGGGACAATGAAGAAGAATGATAATAAAGAGAACAGGAAGGAATGAGACTCGGGAGAAACCAACAGGCAGGAGGGGGAACAAAAAGGGAATGGACTTCCAGAAAATGAAAAGGAGGGATGAAGGTTAAAATAAGATGTAATTTATTACTAATTGAGAATAGGTACTAAGATAGTTTTTTATATACTAAATAGTTAACGTTTATGAAATATAAAGAGCATGTTTTTAAACTGATGAACTATATTAATATTTTAAATGTAAAAGATGTTAAAAATTGTCTTGTTTTTTTTACTTCTTTTTGA
>JANHGC010001258.1:210963-222812 GCA_027560395.1 Boaedon fuliginosus | reverse complement strand
TTCTATTCTATTCTATTCTATTCTATTCTATTCTATTCTATTCTACTCTACTCTACTCTACTCTACCCTACTCTACTCTACTCTGTGCATTTGAAGAAGTGAGCTACAGCTCACAAAAACATATGGTTTTTAATAAAATGTGTTAGAAAAGGTGCTACTGAACTCTTCTTAAGTTTCCCTTGCCACCCTGTGGGTCAGGGTACTGCAAGTACTTTGGTTCCTGGTGATCTGATGAAGTTGGGTGTTGCTTTTTGTATTGTCTTCTCATGATGGCCCATCTGCCCCTTTTTTGTTTGATAGGTTCTTTGGTGATTGGGCAAGGGAATCTGAAGTTGAATCACTTCCTTTGAGATCCAAATGGCCATTGGATTATGAGTGAATATGGCACAATTAGTATTAGAAGTTGTATTTATAAAGGAGACTTATTTTACATAGGTAATTGAATACTGTAGAAAGAAAAGGAAGAACATAATGCATATTCACCATACAGCCCTCTACTTTCAAATTCATAGAACTCCAACTTTTGCTACATTAACAAAATGTTTAAGAACACTGAATATAATTCAGATTGGAGACCCTGAAGTCAGTGAATATGTTTGTGAGTCTACATCAGTTTTCAAAAAGACTTGGCTAAGCCATGAATTCTGCCAAAAGACTGGGGCATTGCTCATTCAGGGCAGTTATTTTCATTTACTCATTCCAGGTGTTTTTGGGGCAGCATTGTGCAGACTTGCCACTATTTCCATGGTTACAATATTGAAAGGCATATGAGACACCAACGGCATGCCAATCAGAATAGTCTGGGAAGCTTTATACCATAAGCAAAAGTTTGAAAGTTCCAGCAGTTCTTAAGCAGAGGCTTTTAGTAGATCTTTTAATAAGCTTATTTAATTATTTATATCTGTGCCAATTAAGTTTTAGTAATGTGTTTAATGTGTAAAGGATTAATAATAAGGCTATTAAAGAAATAACAGATTCTTCATCAGAGGTTGATCAAAGCAACATCCACTGTTGCAAAAATGAATTGAATGCAAAGGCAGATAATGACTTTCTTTAGTGTCTTTAGTCTTCTTTAGTCTTTCTATAGGCAAACTGAAGAGTCACCTGTGATTCTTCTAAGGGGGGGGAGAGAGAGACAGAGGGATGGAGAGAGTGAGAGAGAGAGTGAGAGAGAGAGAAATAAGATGAGAAGCAGCGTGGCATAACAGTTAAGTTGTTGAATTAGGAATAGGACAACCAGGGATTTGACCAGTGTTTGACTTTGGGCCAAACACTCATGACACTCAGCCTATTTGTTTGTTTATTTGTACCCCACATTTAATATTTGTATGAATAGCTTAATGTGGCGAACATATCCAGGACACTTTTGTCCTCCTGTTTTCCCTACAACAACAAGTCTGTGACACGAGTTGGGTTGAGTGATTGGCCCAACAAACCTTTCGTGGTATTTGAACTAATGGTCTCCTGCTTTCTAGCCTTATTTATTTATTTTATTTATTTATTTATTACATTTTTATACCGCCCAATTCCCGAAGAACTCAGGGCGGTTTACTTGTTTACTTTAGCCTTGTTCTTATGTGGAGAAATTAAAAAAAATCTGACTACCAACCAAGTCTGGACTTGGTAAATTACAGTGAATAGGTCTTTATCCTGCAATAGACGGATTCAATCTGATGATATGAATAAATAATACACGTTATGCTCAAGGATGCAAGGTAAAAGGAGGTTGTAAGTAGTTTTACGTTTAGTTTAAATTAACTCCCACTCTAATTGAACTGCAGAAGGGACACAGAGAGGCAGGCATAGAGTGGAAAATGGAGAGGAAATAGTAGAACCAACACAAGAGAGGAAATTGTACAGTTCTGCACTATTGGCTATGGTCCCATCCTCTGCCATTATACAGCCCCAACAGCTGTAGCCTGCGGAAATTTGACCCTTAATTGTAAGAAGGTCACTCTTCCTAGAAAGCATAATTAGGATTGTAGCTTTGACTTTATTTTTGCTTACTTAAGAACAGTGTTCTTCCCGTATTTCTGTACTTGGCATTCACAAAGTTTTGTTTCTAAAAATGCAGCAAGAACCATTCCAGATTTGCCCCTTGTTTCAGCACTCTTCCTGACTTACCAGAACAGAAGTCTTCTTTGTGAACAGAATAAATACAGATAATATGTTCAAAATACTCTTGGGTTTGGCAAGTAGCATCAGAATGTGCACATTTAGAAAACATTAATTTTTATTACCCATGGTTAATTAATGATTCCAGTGGTAGCATTTAGTGCCATTTTACTTTCGTGGTCCCAGAGTGTCATGTGAACATCTGTGATATTTTGGAAAATAAACTTGTCCTTAATTATTGTGGCAGTCGGATCAATTTAGAAGAAGAAATCCAATTTGAAAGAAAAATAATATTGCGCTATATTTGTGGAAGGGGTGGAATAAGGATTGTTCTTCATTGATGAGTTCACTTGATTCTCTTCACTGTTGCAGATATAAATAGGGATGTGGAGAGCAGTGGAAGCAGCCTTAGAAAGGGATGTTTCCTGTACTGGGTGATACCAGATAAGTGTTAAAAACACTCTTCCCTTCCCCATCCTTGCAAATTAATAATTAAGCAATCTTTAGCAAACTAGTCTACTAAACATTTTTATGATCCTTTGGCTCTTTTATTCGATAGATTTATATCCCGTACGTTTCCTTCAGAGCTCACAGTTGCACACACGGTACTTTTCCCACCACAACCTCCATGTGATTATTCAGCTGAAAATGGCTGACCCAAAGTGGTCTTCCATGGCTGAGGGTGGACTTCCTTGGACGTCTTACATAAAAGCTCTCATTTCCCCCGGTTCTTAATCTTTTTATCCTTTCTTCCAAGCAAAGTTTCTATTGAATACTGTAGAGTTTACTTCTGGGGTAAACATATATGGAATGTTGTTGTTAATAAGCAACGTTTGCTGAAATACAAATGCAAAAAACTCCATGTTATATCAACATTGTGCAGAAATGAAGCAGGTTTACTTGCGTTTCCTGTTCCACTTCATCAAAATCAAGGAAGATATCATAACAAAGAGCAAACTCCATAGGAACTTTTGTTTTCCTTTTATCTACAAAAACACTTGGTCAGAAAGACTGTCTTATTTTGTTTGTTTATTTATTTTTGGAACCAGCAACAAAACTACTGTTACCAGAATACCATTCAAGCCTGTTTTATTTAGTCGATGTTAGAGATGGAAACTTGTGGCTCTTGAGGGACTATTGAATTGCAATTCTCAACCTTCATCACCAGTGGTGCAGAATATTGAGACAAGTAGTTCAACATCTAATGGTCCACAGCACTGCTCTGTATTTCTATAGCTCATTGGATTAAAAGCAAGGAAATACACAAGAACTTTCAAAAATCACCATTAAGTGTCAATTATTCAAGGTAATAAAGATCAGGAGTTCTAAAGCATGTCTTACCTCCCTGTCTTTATGTTCAAGAGAGCTATCCAAAGTTGGTTATAAAAGGGATGGCTATATAAATTTTAAATAAATAAATAAAAGCATGATTGCTTAAACACTTGCTGGTTCGTAACAAGCTGGTTTTAGAGCCAATCAAAAAGTAATGGGTAATCATGTTGGATGGTAAAATGTTTACTTTTTTTATTGACTTATGTTCCATCAAGCTGATGTTGGCTCCTAGTGACAAGATAGATAGACTTCATCTAAGATCACCTGCCCTGAACTTGTCCCTTCTGTCTTCCAGGGATACATCCAACACTAGCATTATTGAGTCCATCCACTTTGCTACTGTTCATCCTTTTCTCTTTTTCCCATCTTTCCCAGCATTATAGATTTCTCAAGAGAGGTAGATATTCATCTTGCTCATATGGAAGATGGAAAATGAAGCATTTCCTATCTTGTCTTACCAGCTATTTCTACAGATGCTTTTTCTCAGCTGCTCCCATAAAGTTAGAAGAAAGAAGTCCACCTTCTTCTACTTCTACAACACTCCTGTATGTGATACTCTGTTAGTATCTCCCAGAGACATCCACAGAATTGGAGATTTTTTTGTCCAACTGATTAACATCACAATGCAGACTCTGCCCTTTTTGAAAAAAAGGCAAAAGTTGTGGCACGATAGTATTCTGCTTTCAGCGTTTGCCAGCTTTGAGCATATGATGGATGCCTCTGAATACCATTTGTTCTTATTTGTCAGTTTCCTTCATAAAACATCTTTAATTGCTTCTATATTTCATGGATAGTACATGTTTAAAAAGCATGCAGTCACAACTCAAAATTTGGACATATCTTTGAGTATTTAGACCTGATTCCTCTCTGATGACAAGCATTTGTTTGGTCTTCAAAGGGACCTTAATCACAGGAGATCAAAAATATAACCTTCAATTTAGAAGACATGAATTGAAGACTCTATGACTCCCACCTGAATAAAGAGTTGTTTGTGTGAAATTTCAATGTTGTAATCATGTAGCAGCTATGGAAACAATATAAATCACACTTGGGCTTTTAAATCCTAAAAAAAGTTATATTTTTGTAACATTAAGTCTCAGCATTTATGCCATTCCAAAAACTTAAAATAAGAAATCATTTACTCTCAACAAATCATGTTTTATAGCAATTTGTAGCAAATTTAGTTGTTCCACTTCTGCTATTACTTCTTACTTGTACCTATTGTTTATTTTATTAATATTTACTTATTTTTACTTTACTGTTTTATCCAAATGTGATATAGAGAATAGGAGAATAGAAAAGCAACATACATCACATACATCCTTTTCCTTTCCTTTCCTTTCCTTTCCTTTCCTTTCCTTTCCTTTCCTTTCCTTTCCTTTCCTTTCCTTTCCTTTCCTTTCCCTTCCCTTTCCCTTTCCCTTTCCTTTTCCCTTTCCCTTTCCTTCCCCGTCCTAGTCCCTATCCCCATCCCCATCCCTATCCTATCCTATCCTATCCTGTCCTATCCTATCCTTCTTGCTTATGCCTGAATGGACATATTGACTATGTATCAAATACAATTGGAACTTATGAAAAGTGTAAGTCTTGCCATAGTGATTCACAAGAAACATAATTTAACAGCAAAACATTGTAAGTATTAGTTTTAATTTATTTTATTTGTATATATGATTTTTTTTTAAATTCACACATTTCTCATAACAGTGCTATGTAAACAGTGGACAAAGAAAAGCCCTTATAGGTTTCTGGGTTAAAGATAGACAGATGTAATTATTTGCATGTTTGAATACATTTTTCTGCATAGTACAGCTTAATTTAAAAGTATAAAGTAGAATATTCTTGTGAGCCTATGCATAGCAGACAGACTTTGGAGGCCACTCTATTTCCCTCAGCAAGACACAGCAATTGACAACAAAGGACCTTGAAAAAACATTTTAGGTCATTCCTAGGGCTACTCCAGCCCTCTCAGTAGTGGCAAATGAGGCTCCAGAAATGGCATAGTATGAACATGGAATTGCTCTTTAAAAAAAAGTTGATATTGATTAACAAAATAGTTTTGAATAGCCATCCAGTCTAAGCCTCTTCATATAGGAGTAAAGCCCTCCTCAAAGTTTTACCCAGCCCTGAATTCTGGCCTTTCCATAAATGTAAAAGAAATGTTGTATGTATTTTAATTGCCATTTCCATTAAACATATTTTAGAACTAACAAGGCGCTTGTAGAAAATAGATGTTTTGGGGATAACTTCATATACAAAATTATGCCAAAATGGGAGAAAAAGGGGCCCCTCAAACTTAAATTGGTTTAACAGGGTTACTTTACATATTTGTTTAGATCACTTTCACATCCTCTTTGACAGATGTGTTGCCCCAGATCCTAAAGGCATCATTTTAAATAACTTCAAGAAGTATAGAAGGGATGCTTGTTCATGCACTTATTTTCATAATATAATGATGAAGCTTACCTCTAATATATGCATCTACAGTAGCAGCAGTCTTGGACTGGAACCGGAGTTCAAAACCTTTTGCATGGCACATTGAATTATTTGGGGGCCATTTCCATCATTTAGCTCAATTTATCCCACAAAGTGCTATCCCAATCATATTATTCAAAAGGAAACTGGACTTTCTTGGGGTGTTTCCTTGTAACCTTTTCACTTCTCACCCAAGAAATGTCTTCAGTTCTAGCTGAATGGTAGGGAATGGAAGGACTTATATTCTTTGCAATCAGATGGTTTTAGCAATCTGAAGGTCAGTGGTAAGCTCTCTGAGAGTAGTTGAGGCCACTTGGAAGATTATCTATCCTCAGGGTCACCTGAATCAGAGTGCAAATGGGTGTGGAACTTTCTTGGTACTGCTGAAAGGCCTGTGTTGTAACTAGGCAATAGGTGGTGTCCTTTCCCTCCCTCTATGATGGAGAGGGCTGTTCAATTTTAATGTCGATAGCCTGTTTGATCCCTCTTTCAAAGTAGCAGCCCTGTCTGTCCAGAATGTGGAGTTTGCTGTCTTCAAAGGAGTGATCTTTATGTTTCAGATGCAGATAGACTGCTGAATCTTGTCCTGATGGGTTTGTTCTCCTATGTTGTTCCATGTATTTGTGAAGCGATTGTTTTGTTTCCCCAGCATGCAGATCTATACATGTCTCACTGCATTGCACCGCATATCCCAAATTGCTCTGTTTATGCCTGGGTGTTTTATCCTTGGGATGGACAAACTTCTGCCTTAATGTATCCTTGGGTTTGAAGTGTATACATTTGTTGTGTTGCTTGAAAATCCTCCTGAACTTTTCAGATAGTTCTGCAACGTATGGAATGACAGTGTTGCTTCATTTGTTGTTCTCTTCTTTGTCTGTTGTGGAGGAGCTCCTGCTGGATCTTTTCCTGGATTTGATGAAGGTCCAGTTGGGATAGCCACAAGTTCTGAGGGATTCCTTGATATATTTTAGTTCTTTTTCTTTTTCCTCTTCGCTGGTAGGCAAATCTTCAACCCAGTAGTGCAGAGTTCTGATCACCATTTTTTTCTCCAGTGGGTGGTTAGAATCAAAATGTAAATACTGGTCTGTGTTTGTGTGTGTGTGTGTGGGGGGAGGCTGTTCTGAATACTTCAAGGTTGAAGTTTCTGTCATCCTTAATCTGTACTGCACAGTCCAGGAATGCCAGACTGTTTTCTTTCACATCTTCCCGTGTGAACTTAATGTATCTGTCCACAGAGTTGATGTGTTTGGTGAAGGCTTACACTTCCTGTGTTTTAATCTTGACCCAAGTATCACCCACATCCCTATACTACTGAGTGAGTGGACTTCCTGTGAAGGAGTTTAGGGCTCTGGTTTCTACTTCTTCCATGTAGAGATTGGCTACAGTGGGATAAACCCATGGCAGACCTATGTTTTTGTCTGTAGAAACTTTGATTGTATGTAAAGTAGGATGTGGTCAGGCAGAGTTCCAGCATGGCTCATATGTGGTCTGGACTGATGTTGCTAGGTGAAGAATGATGTTACAGGTGAAGAGTGAAGTGACGTTGTCTGCAAAAAAATGATTGCTACAGGACAGCACAATTACAGCTGAAACAAAGACTGGAGTCCTTTATTAAGGTAATAATAGTACACTCTTGTACATGGGTGTCAAACTCATGTCATCATGGTGGCATCACGTGACGTATTGCGACTTTCCCCTTCTTCGCTAAACCGGGCGTGGGTGTGGCCAGTGTGTGACACATCCGGCCTGTGGGCCCTGAGTTCGACAGCCCTGCTCTAACATCAAGTCTTCTGATGTTTTTACTTTATGGTGAAAACTAACACATACACTATTAAAAACATCAGTATTATTTCAACTGTGTACTTCGTCTGTAATTTACAAATGAATGGTAAAGCTCTGTCTCTTAAATGTTGCATGTACAATAGTAGCAAAACAAAACTTTCACAATGCAGTAAAATAATCCCATTCTGGGACTACTCTCATTTGTAGTAGGAAACAAGCATTTGGACCTCAGACGATATCCATCCTTACCAGTCACAAAGAACTTGCATTTTCTGTTTAGACTACCATACAGATGCCATAACCTTGACATGCCTGGGAATGTGACACACAATTGTGTAGTTCCAGTAACTGTTATCTATAAACAGTCTGGGGGCTATGAAAAGGTTTCTGTTTTCTATAAGAGGTAGTGGCCTTTCATACTCAGAAATGCTCGCTCATGCATTAGGCTTCCTGATTTTAATGAGGTCATTCTTGGTTGTTGGACATTTGTTTGTTTTTTAAAGATAAACTAGTTTTGTAATGTGCATGGTAATTACAGAGACACAACTTTAAAAAACTGAAATGGCTGTTTTTGAACAGCTGTCCTTATGACGCTGTAAGTAAGAAGGCGGTTTCTGCTAGTGTAGGGATCTGAAAGGTTAACAAAATATTGGTAAATAGTTACGATTGTCGCAAGGAGGGCTGCTGGGAAAAGGGATGAATTGTGTCTACTTGAACTTACTCCCACATACTTTCAGCCCAATAGTGGAGGATGTAAAGTTTTTCTTCACTGTTTATCTTTGTACAGTATTCTAAATCACTTCATTCATTAAATATCTGCAAGAGAAGATTTTAGATATGTTTAATTTTATTCCTCTGAGCTCTAGAATGATAGCAAATTATATAAACAATTATATTCTGTTGGGTTTATCGCTAATGCGTAGTTTTTCTTGAATTTAAAAACAAAACAAAAACAGTAGGAAGTATCAGTCTACTTAAAAGATATGCCACCTGGAAAATCCAGCACTGTAGCTAGACTGGGAAATTAGGGGTGGGGGGAACATACTAGAAGAAGGCAGGATCAAAAACGTGGCTGTCATTTCCAAGAAAATTGCATGGCTATGACCACATAGGATGCCATAGTTCAGTTCAATTCAAAGTTGGCTTTATTTCATTACTTTCTGTTTTTGTTTTTACTGTTGAGTCAGTTCTTATTCATTGATCCCTTCTTCAAATTTACATTTGAATGGTTCGAACTTGTAAATATTTCTGTTCCCTTGGGCAGGGCGGGGTTTAATTCTGTTGGTACTTACGCAATAGAACAGGAGTGTCAAACTTGATTTCATTGAGGGCCACATCAGGGTTGTGTTTGATCTTGAGGTGGCTAGGGTGGGCATGGCCAGTTCGACGTTATTCAGGTCGGGGGTCCCTGTGGTGGCCTGAGCAATCTGCCAGCAAAAACGTGCTCCTGTGCTGTTTTCGGCTGCGACTACTTCCTGAAACCCTCTGCCAATGAAAATGGAGCTCAGGGGGGTTGCGGACAGCCTCCCCCTCAGCTCCATTTTCACTGGCAGAGGCACTGTGGGCCAGTCCTTCACTGTTTCAGGACAGCCCCATGGGCCAGATCTAAGAACCCTGCAGGCCAGATCCAGCTCTGGGCCTTGAGTTTGACACTGCAGTAGAAGCTGAGGTCTTGACTAGGTTCACAAAGCATACTAAGGTACAGAGTGGCTTGTTTGGGTTTTAGTTTTCCTTGCAGGTAAGCTGCTACATAAACTAACCATGTATAAGAAAAGCTTAGCTTATGTATAGATGGGTAATTCTTTATACAAATCCTGGTCTACCAGGTGTTCTGTGCAATGAAATATACAGTATATTAATGGGAACATAGAGTATACCTAGAATAGATAGTGTGATAAGTGTATCAATAATGAGTGTAACTAATATTAAGACAAGAAGTGCACCACTGCCTTGATTATTTTATGATAATATCTCTGTTCTTCTTAATAGACATACATGAAAATTGCTGTGAAGCATATAATATTGGCCTTGAAGGAGTTAAAGTGTTTTCTGGTTCCCGAAATGAACAATTTGGATATTTAGTTCAACAGATTGAAAACCAAGAAGGCAAATGGTAAGCATTATTCTACTTTCTGCCCAATAAAGGAGAAGATGAAAGGATCGACTTTTTTATTTTTTATTTCTTAAGGAAATCATAATTGGATTTCTTTTATTTTTATTTTTCTACTTGTTTTTTAAAAAGCTGTAGATAAAACTAGTATATATATATATACTTTTACATCTTACTATACCCTTTTGGAGTAACCACCTTATGTAAAATATTGAAAAGAAGTAAGTAATCCAAAGAAATTAAGGCAGAAGGTTAAAAATAAGGAAATAAGCCATACCTCTAGTTTACAAGGCTACTAATCAATATCTTCCTATTTTTAGACCTTTACAATCTTGCTTTTACAACATCCATTTAAAGATACATATATTCTTCTTTAAAATTCTCACTTTTCTATATCTGAGGATCCACCTATAACTTTTTCAGTCTTTCTCTTCTTGACCATTTACTTTTCCTTCTGTCTTTGATTTGTGATTTTGTTCTTATTCATTCTTTCTGTACAAACCCTCTCCAAATGAATCTTCCATACTCTTTTGTATTAAAACCATACAGGTAATTCTAGACTTATGACCAGGGGATGGTGACTGGGCTGGCGTGTAGCTCCATTGCTGCCCGGAGTGGAAAGGCTTGGAGAGCCTTCGATTTCTCGCTGCAAGCCTTTCCACTCCAGGCAGCAACGGCCCAAAGCAGTGATACAAACTTTGCTGCTTTGCACCATTGCTGCCCAGAGTGGAAAGGCTTGGAGAGCCTTCAATCTCTCACTCCATGAAACAACAAAAAGCGGTGCTAAGAAACGCCACCCCTTCTCTCAGGGCACGGCATTTCTTAGCGCTGGTTTTGGGGCTGCTGCTACCAGGGAGGAAAAAACGTAGAGCTGGTGTGGCAGATAGATAGCTAAGTGTAGTTAGATCAGCACTGTAGTGGTCACCAAAGGGTAGGGGGCCTTTTTGGGGAGGCAAAGAGGACAGTCTTAACAAACAAGCAGCAACCCTCTACTGAGTGTATGCAGTTTTCAAACTCAGGCTCCATATTCAAACTGAGGTACCATATTTTCAAACGGTGCTCAAACGGAGAAGCCTCCCCTGCCAAGTAAACTCGCCTGCGACATGTTGGAGGGGGTGCCAGGGGCTTCCCAGAGTTGGCCTGGCCTGGCCCCACAGCCAGCCTGACCCCAGAGCTGGCCTTGCTGGAGCGGAGATGTCGGAGGGGGTGCCAGGGGCTTCAGAAGGCCCACAAATGCTGTGGCACAAATATACTTCTTCTTTTTAAAAAAAAACTGAGCAAGGCCGGGTAATCAGCTAGTAAGTCTATAAATGTTACCGCATGGAATGTCATGCCTTGATGGAGTTGCTTAGTTTGATAAGTATGACTAAGATACCCAATCAAAAGTGACACTGAGTCAAGTTTGGGAAGGGTGATGTGGCTTTATGCCAGGAAAATGTGCCAATCAGATATATCCTTTTCAACACGTCAAATGTAAGAAATAAAGATATCTGTAAAGATAAAGGTATCTGTGTGGATTTACAGGAAACATAATGGCTGATAGGCATGAATTGTAGAATTTGTGTGAAGGTAGAGTTGAAACAGGATTGCTGAACAGTATATGGGGGAAATAAAAATATGCATGAGAATAAATAGACTATTTAGTGAATAATTTAACATTTTTTGTATAATTTTTTATTTTTCCAATAACAGAATTTTAAAACATATTGTTTGTCCATTCGTGGCTTTCTGGGTTACATGTATTCTCAATAATTACTTCATTAATTTCCTGTGTATATAATCATTAATATTAATATAAAAACATAGCAATCTTCAACAGGAAATCCTCTACAAAATAACTTATTATCCCTTACCCTTAAAAAACCATTTCTCATCCAGAAATTCAGGACAGAATGTGAACCAAGACAGAGCAAGAGTGAGAGTTGTTAAAAGCAAAGAGACAATAAAATCAAACATTAAATTATTTATTTTTATTTATTTATTTATTTGATTTATATCCCGCCTCTCTTCCCCCAGTGGGGAACTCGAGGCGGCGTAC
>JANHGC010001258.1:170160-182016 GCA_027560395.1 Boaedon fuliginosus | reverse complement strand
GAAGTCCACAAGTCTTAAAGTTGCCAAGGTTGGAGACCCCTGCCTTAAATAATTTATATATTTGATGACATGTAATTTTTTTTTTAAAAAATGTGATATGTAAAGTACTGTATATAAAAATGTATTTTTCTGTTGCAGTCAGCCTTCCAGAAAATAGAATTATCTGCAAGTGCTGAAATTGACACCCAAGTTTCTGAGTTGTTTATAACAGGAGGAAGCACTTTATCTGTGAGTGTGGCTTTATGTTTCTAGAGTTACTCTGCTGAATTTCTTTTTAAAGTTTTAATGCTAAAAGGCTGCAGCAAAGAATCATCCGGTTAGACAACTTAATCTCAGACTACCCCTGGGTGAAATTAATTCATGCTGGAACAGGGAGGGTTTCGTTGAATTGCTTTTCTGTGTTGTATGAATCTGTCCTTTTAACCCTACGCTTTGCAATCCTTGGTTTTGAAATTGCTCAGATTATTTTCTTTCTTTTTATAGCAATTTTATTAAAAGTTACAATTAAAAAGATAAAACCTAATACAAACCAAAAGAATATAAAAGGAAGTCCTTAAAAACGTTCTTAAAGAAAACAGAAAGAAAATTAGGAAGTAAAAAGTAAGAATATAGTAAAGGAAAAGAAAATAAATATTTAAGAAATGCTTTTCTCTCCACCACCACAAATGGAAATCACCTTCTCTGAAAATTTCTTCTCCAGAAGTTCAAAATTATTTTGAGAGCTTTAAAGTTACTCAAGTTTTAACCAATATTAATGAGGCCAGATTTGGCTGACAAAAGGTTTAAAATGTTTTATATGCTGAAACAGTTACATATTTCTGATAAATGTTGGTTACGCTCCTGTAACTGCCTCCAAGCTAATCAAATTGAGGTTTATGGAATTTAGGAACAGAAGAAAGTAATCCTTTTTCAATAAACTAGCTAGCAATTAAAAAGAGCAGGGTATAGCGAGAAACTGAAAATATGAATTCAATTCTAATGTTTATTTCAGGAAACATTTAGGATTATTTCTTTCTGTTCATTGCAAGGGAACCTCTATTTTGCGAAGTGTCTGGACATGTAGTATTTTGTGACTAACAAGATCAAACTAAACAGGGTTAGATCCTGTTTAATACTTGGATAAGAGTAATAGGAAGCTAAATTTAAAAACATCCTGAAAGCAAGCCTTGACATACTATTTAACAAGCTAGTTACAGGTGTCCTCAGTTAATAACTGTAATAGGGACTGGGAACTCTTATTGCTAAATGAAAAATGATATGACAATGCCAACTTACAAGATCAGTTCCAGTTGCATTCATTAAACAAATCAGAATGTACTTTGATGTCACACAACTTGCAACTTCCTGCACCAACTTTCCGTTTGACTTTGCTGGTTGGAAGCTAGCAGTGCAGATCACAAATGACTTGATAGCAAGACACTGCGACTATTGTAATTGTGTGCTAGTTGCTAAGTGCCTGAATTGTGGTCAAAAGTCTTCCTTCAGCACAGTTGTAACTTCAAATGTTTGCTAAAAAATGGTCACTAAGTGAGGACTATGTATGGTTATGTCCATGCAATCATATAAACTCAAAGGAGACATTACCTAATCTTTTCCTGTTATCTTGCTTTTTGATATAAAATAGAAAAGGACACCTGGTGGGTTCATTTATTACAGTGAAAATATTATCTAATTTGTTCATCATTCCCTCATAGGATTCAACCAAGAAGCTAGAAATTTTTCACTTGGCTAGTTTCTATAAACGTATTTGCTGTCTTTTAAGTCAAGTTTTCCCCAATTGGTTTATGATAATTTGTAATGAGATCACAATGTGACATTTAAGTTAAACTAAAAACAACAGGCAATATAGAAGCATAAACAACAATAATTAAAAATACCTAGTTCAGCATTAGTGTTGAATACATATTAGGAAGAATAAAATAATATTTGCATAATCACAGAAACATTCTAAAATAGGAGATTACTACACCTCACACCCTTTAGGAAAATACCACCCTTGTTTTTGGAGCAGATCTGGCATGGGAGAAATAGAGGATTATAGAAGAAAAAAGTGGGGGAGTCATTTTCAGCTTCCTGTTTATCATTAAAAGTCATTGTATGGAAGAGCAGAAGAAAATAACTGGAAAAAAATAATCTTGTTTTAAAAAGAAACCTGTTTCACTGTACCTTTGCTGACAAACAAAAGTCACTTTATTTAATTAAATTTACTCCTGTATCTTGTTTGGAATCTGATCCTGTATCTTTCCATAAAATATGTTAACTGGTGCCCTCCTGTGGAGATTAGTGATGTTACATGTGGCAGATCAAATAAAGTATCCAATATGGTAGGTTTTTGCTACAGAGTATTTCCTTCATATTTCTCTATTAAGATTATTAATTGTTGAAGATAATAGACAGGAAGTCCTCTTTCACATACCGGTAACACTGGAATGGATCCAGTGAGAAATAGCTAGTTTAATGAGTACATTAATTCAGATTTCCTAATGGTAGATATTCACAGGACACTCATGGGAAACATCTGATTGGTTTTACTTTCGACTTGGCACTGTAGTTATTTTAATGGTCTGCTCCACAGGCAGGTCCTTTTGGACTTTTGGAATTTCTTTAAGGTTTAGTCTTTCCATTAAACTACCTAGAGTTTTCTTACTTGTTTTAGGGGAGAGGATCCTTTTCAAGAGGTGTCCTAATAAAACAGGATTAAAAATTCCGCCAATACTGGAAATTTGTTGTTCCAAGGATTCCTATCATCGGTGGGATTTGTAATCAGACCCAGTTTCTCTGGGGACAGTAATTTAAAGCAGGGATTTCTGGGAGTTGAAGTCCATAAGTCTTAAAGTTGCTAAATTGGATATACCTGATTTAAAGCAGTCTTTAAATTAATAACAAAAATTATTCTGATTTGTTTAATGGGATTGCATGTGGTGCCTCCTTTCAAAACTCTTTTTGAAGTTTCCTCAAGGAGGGAAAAATACTCAGTGAATATCGTGGCCTCATGCCCTGGGACAGGTGGCATTGATTTCATTCTGGTAAGGAATTGGGCCATGGAGGTTAGCAGCATTTTTCTGAACCAAAAGAAGCTGCCTCATATTTTCCAGGGCCAACCAAAGACTCAAGGAAGCCTTCAGATGTGGCACTCTTGATGCACCCCATTCCTGATATCAGGACTTTCAGCCATGCTTCCTCAGTTGACAAACACTGCTCATCTGGGGGCCCAATTTTACCCATCACCAAATTTCTACTCTCACTTGCTGCTGCTTTTTATCCAGTGATTAGTTTTCAGCTTTGTGTTCCTGTGCATCAGCAGTAGCAGCAATGCTTAAGGGGAAAAAACATAATTGCTGGGTTAAATAGCTTCATTTATAATCCACTTTCTCACAAGGATGGTATTGGCTATGTTTATACTGGAGCTCCTTGCTTTGTCATTGATTCCTATTTTCAGCTGAAATTAATTTCTGTGAACTTCTAGGCCTTTCTTTCCTTGTGGTGAATTGTTTCTTGTTCTTTACCAGTTGCTATCCTGTTGAAGGTTGTGACCTTTTATTATTATTATTATTTTTAATTTTCCTTATGCCTGTTTTCTGCTAATTTCTGGAAGTCTTTTTAAGAGTTGGGGCATTATAAATGCTTTTTGTCTTTGCCCTTTGCAGTTTGTTGCTTACTGGCAGATCTTGAGAGTTATTTCTTCCAAACGTCTTTGACTTTTACACTTGTCTGTTAGGTTGTATTTCTCTTCCTATAATGGTCTTTCCAAAATAGAAGATCTTTGTCTCTAGTTGCAGATGGCTCTGTTCAGAAGACTCCAGCACCTAGTGTGATTCCCATGACACGGTTCTGAAAAAGCAGGTCATAGGAATACATACTACCCTAGACAGCATTTCGGAAGCCAATATTGTTTTTAAACATGTATTTATAATCAGCTTAATTTATGGGAAATGTTAGGTTTTGGAGAAGGAAGAAAATGAAAGAGGGAGACAAATTGTATGTTCCATACAATGTATGTTGTATGTTCCATGCCATGCCTACTGCCTTAGTTCAGGTATTTTGTCTTTTGGGAAGAATGAAAAATTGAAGTGAAATGGAGGGAATCCTGCAGATTCCGTGTTTTCTCTGTGTTTTTACAAATACGGACAGACATGTATTGATTCACAAATTTAACTCTAAGCAGTTAATAGTAGGAATGTTTACATAATCTGCATTTTCCTAAATCCGCTCACATTTTGGGTGAGTATGATAGTTCAGAGTGGTATCTAAATTATCAAAATCTGTAAGGGTATTGTTGCAACGTTTTCCAAGAAATTTCTAAGAAATCTTTAAAAATTAGACTGATTAATTCTTTGAGAGATATTCCAGAATACCGAGAGACACATACAAAGGCACCTCTTCAAACAGCTATAACAGCTGTGTCTTTTTCCAGGTTCACACAACTGCTGGCTGTGCAAGTGAAAGCACAGGCCCTTCATTTCATTAAAAACATGCATTTAGAAGTAAATGTGGTAGTCATCTCAGTAGCTCTGGGCTACTTACAAGAATGTTGTAATATTAATTTCTCCAAATAGGATGTTTTGCTTTCATTTTAACATAGGAATGAGCTTGCAAATGTGATATTTCATTATTTAAAAGAAAAGAAAGAGCTTTTAACATATTTTTAAATGGAATATTTCATGTGCAAAATTTATTACCCTTCTGAAATTCGTAACTCTAGAATGAAAATGTATCTGAACATTGAAACAAGAAATGAGTGGAATTGCTCATTCCTATGCAGTTTAATATGACCACAATAATTAAGGTGCTGTGAGCTAATATTTAAAGAATATGTGCAAAATGAATGTTATCCTTTTTTATGATAAGGGCCACTTTCATCTTTGAAATGACTATTTTTATTTCTTTTTAGATTCCAATTACAATAATCAAACCTGATGAGAAAGCAGAAATACCCATTGGAATTATAATAGCAAGTGTCCTTGCCGGTCTTCTCTTGCTAATAATTCTTATTGCTGTTTTATGGAAAGTAAGTAAAAGTTTAGAAGTGTAAAAGTTGATTAAATGAAAGATTTCTTCCTATAGAGTTGAAAGTATTACCTAAAGATTGGGCAACCTAAGTCTTCCTGGGATATCTGCGGTTTTTCAGTCCCTAGCATTCTATCTTACAATTATTAACACTGGTACACAATTTGATAGCACTTTTGAATGTAAGTGTAAGGATAAGTTTAAGGAAATAAGAAAATGAAAGAATTCCCTTTCCAAATGCTGCCTTTAAGGAAAACATGATACGGGAAGGTTCTGCAATGAGAGTGACACACACACACACACACACACACACACACACACAGTTTCCATCACCGGCCCATCTATGTGGCCTACCACACCAAGTAACATTGTCTTGTCCAACTTCACTAACAACCATGTAAAAAAATTGAATAAAGTGTCCTACTGAAACAAATATGTTGAGTTTTCAAAAATGACTTTTAAGTGGTGAGAATGTCAGAAATTGTATGAATTTGAGATACAAATCTCTTAAACTATTCTGACATATATCGAGATACCCAATTAATGAAGCCGTGTTTCTCCACAAGGCCTATCATTTTATAGTTCATGCTCAGAAGTCAGTCAGTTTGAATTTAGAATTCCTCCCCCTGAAAAATGCTTTGAAGGTCTGCTGATTTTCATCTATTAAATGAACATACTGTACTATAATGTCTAATGCTCATTTCAGGTATATTTAGGTTTTATGTTTATCTGAATTTAGGATTATGTGCATATATAACTTATTTGATGTAGTCCATCCAGTACAGCAGTAAACACAGTAAATTACATTCAGTCCTAGAACTCAGTCTTCATACTTATTTAGGGAAAGAAGATCAGATCAGCAAACATGGGGTCAGTTTATCTGCTTGAGCATTGTGAGATCCTAGACTGTTGACTTTCACAACTTGAAGACGTATGGACTTCAAGTCCCAGAATTCTGTACCCAACACTGGCAGGGAATTTCTGGGAATTGAAATCCACAGATCTTAAAATTACTGAAGTTAAGAAATATTGCCCTGGGCTTTTAACACATCTTAATTTAGCAGCCCTCAGAGATTAGCCATCTACGGTTAAGATTTGTCTAATTTAGATTAAAGGACAACCTATTGTTAAAAAATCAAAGTTGAAGAACAATAGAAACAGTGTGGATCTTATCGTTGATGCTGCATTCTAGCATTAAATAATACCAAATGTAAATCTTCTCAAAAATTTCTCGCAGCTTGGTTTCTTCAAGAGAAAATACAAGAAAATGGGAACAGATTTGGAAGACATGGATGAGATTACGGGACTTACTAAGGATAGAGAATAAACATAGCAGAAATACTCCAGAGTGTACGAATGTTGAGCCACGAACAGTGCTTGCAATCAAGAGTTTGATTTCTACAAGTGCCTTATGAAAAGGTTTTACGTTTTTTGTAAGTGAAAATATTATACATATAACTGCTGGTCGGTTTGGGATTTTGTTTACAGTTGTATAAAGATTTTTTTTTTATTTTTTTGTACTGTTAATAATGGATCCTCTGAATTGGCAGGGCCAGAAATAATGCTGAAATCTCCCAGGAATACTGCTTTGTATCCTTGATAAGGTTACATGTGGAATACTTTGTCTTTATTTACCAGTAACAGGACCTGTTATTTTCTTCCTGCAGTCAAAATCTGTCCTTGAGTTACTCAAAGGTTTACACACACTGAGTAGTGTTAGCTCCTCACAATTGGTATCTGAATTCAGATATTACATTAAACCATAAATTGGTTTGTTTACTCTTGTGACTAAATGTCACATGTGTGCAAAACCATTGTAGCTTAGCACAGAATTGCTCAACACTATACAACTATTTGTAGCTTATTGTGTCCCCAAATAAAGGATAGCACTTATTCATTTAGGCATTGTCTGAAAAAGCTGGAGATATGATTGCAAAGAGTACTAAATGTGTTAGAGCAATATTGTAAGACATGATAAGAGCATGACGTGGCTTAGTACTAGTTGTGTAACCAAGCTGTAACAATAAACTACATTAAGAATAGACCTTCTAAAATAGGTGTCAAACTAAATTTCATTGAGGGCTGCATCAGGCCCTCAATGTGTTTGACCTCAAGAGGCTGGACGTGGCCAGCATGACATCACTCGTGTCAGGGAGTGGCCTATAGTGGGGTGCCAAGTGCTCTACCAGCAAAAATGGGCTCCAGTACCCTGTTTTCAGCTGCGATGGCTGAAAATGGAGCCCGGGATGGCTGCGCATGGGCCTCCCGAGCTCTGTTTTCACTGGCAGAGGCACTGCGGCCCAATCCGTCACTGTTCCCAGGGAAGCCCCACAGGCAGATCAAAGCACCCGGCCTTGAGTTTGACATCATGTAGAAACATTAATGAATCATTCATTCTGAGATTTTTATCATACTGCTTACTTTTGTTAATTATTGAATACTGATTTGATTTTAAGTCCTGTATTGATATAAGGACATCCACATGCAATACTAATCAAATGTCACTTTGAAATTTTTAATTCAGTTTTTTACGACATATAATCCTCTTATGCCTTTTTAGCTTTTTTTTCTAGCTGGAGCTTTCAAACAGCTGTTGAAATAAGCAAACAAACAATAAAAGGAAACTCAGTTACTCTTCAGGGTTTTAAGCAGTCAGGTTTTCTGAATCCTCAATGTATACTAGCCAAAAAAAACCAGTTTATTTCTCCATCACAAAATGTTAGATTTTATTAGATTTAATGACATTATGAACCAAATGAAATTGGGAGCAGAATGGCTGTCCTTATTTACAATTCTCGGTGTAAAATAGTAAAGGACTAAGGTACAAATTTCTAAACATTCTCTCTTCCAGTAATTTGGGTTTTAATCCAGGAGACATGGATTAACCATTCCATAACTAACACTAGTAGACTTCCTCCCTTAGCAACCACAATTGAGACTAGCAACTTAGTTGTTAAGCAGAGTGGTTACCAAGTTAAAAAGTACATAACCATGACTGCTTATTTTACACAGGACTGCACGTACTGACTGACTGTAATACCAAACATGTGATTTAGAGGGAGAGGGAGACGCTGCAGTCACAAATGTGATGTTTGGTGCAAAGTTACTTTTCCAACCAGGTCATAACTGCAAACAGTAGCTAAGCAAGGACTACTAGTAATTTTCTGGATCTTTTCAGATCTAGACTAAACTAAATTAAACTAAAAAAAATAGTTTTTTAAACAATTCAGTATTAATTTATCCCTTTTCACCAATTGTTCTTTTCATTATACTTTTCAAGTTGGCGAATCTGTGTAGTTTTTTTAAATGTGTTTTTATAAGATTCCAAAGAGCATTACTTTAATGGAATTTGAAGGATATTAAGCTGTTAGAACAGAAATAGCTGGATTTTTTTTTTAATTAGATGTTGCAGAAGGGACAAGTACTCTTAAGAACAGGAGCAAATTGTACACTTAATTTCGTCCCGCGTATCTGCAGTGACGTGCAAATTCTTTCACTCTTGTTTAGAATGTTATTTATCCATTAAGTTTGTTCTTGATTATATTCCATGTTCTTAAATCTTTGAACCTATCCTTTAGAACCCATTATTCTTTTAAGGGAAACATTTTAATTTTGGAATTGGGATGTTCTCATGGGGAATTAGATTATTCTGCCTCGCTGCAACGATCTTTGCCACTGTTTCTGCATTCTTGACTAATATCAAAAGCATATATGCTCCTATCACTTATACACTTACACAGCAGTAAACTCTTATTGACTAGAGTAAGGCATAACTTCTGAATGACTCACGTCCATAACACTGGAAGGTATATACAGTATACCGTACTCTTACCTGTAATATATTACCTCTGTTGAAAATAACTAATAAATTATTATCTTTACTTTTGTTTAACACTGGCTGAAATACCAGGAATCTCTTTTTAAATTTCAGTTTATGTTTTCATGGGGAAGAAAATCATTTGAGTTCCCCTCCCGCCTATGATAATTAACTTTAAGGCTGATTCAGCATGTCTCTACACATCCCAACAGCATTAATACAGATGCTCCTGATGAATTTTAATTACCATTCTGCTTGAGTCAAGCAGTTTCATTGCTGTTGGATATGATGTAGAAAATATTGCTTTCTGCAAGATGAATGGATATTCATATCAGGCACAAAAACTGCATGCATTTTTACTCCTAGAATCAAGTTTCATAGAACAAGGTTTGCAAAAATGTAGCCAGCTTATGTTAACCTAACTTCTGTGGTTAATTTAAAGTTCTAGAGCATTGGTTCAATAAACATTTGTTTTCTTTTATAATATTGTAGAATGTATGCAAGAATTTTGTACTTTTCTGTATTTTTTTATTTTTGTTAAAAAAAATAGCAATTCAGTAAATGGGGGTATTGTACAGACATTGATATGTTTATTTTGCACTTTGTACCAAAACAAATGAATAGACTGAAGCTTGTGTTCTAAAGAACGATGAATCCTGTTGAATAAATTTTGAAACCATCCCATTGTAGACTCTCACTGGTGAATTACATCGTCTGGAAACCTATCTAATACTGACAGAAGTATATTGTTAGAGATCTACTTATCTGTACTTTGTATCTCTTGTTTTGTTGGGCAGGCATTTTAGGACCTGCAGAAAGATCAGGGAACTTCAGGGCACCTATTACATTTTTTCCCTTCAAATTATTTGGTTCAAAAAACTGAATTATATTTGTTTGTATGGAAATGAGCAGCATTTGCAAAAATACACCTCCATAAGTTTGTTGTTGCTGGTCTTTTATATCCTCATAATGCAAAGTTTCCTGCTAAGAAAGCCAGTCTGGTGTAATGGTTAAAGCATTACGTTAGGAACTGGGACAGTATGAGTTCTAGTTCTGCCTTAGCACAAAGCCAGCCCTTGGAAGGAGACAATGGCAAAACCACCTCTGAAATCTTCTAAAAACTGCAGGGACCTATCCAGGCAGTCACCAGAAGTCAACATGGACTCAAAGGTGCCAAAACAGCAACAACTTTACGTTAGTGTAGAATATACAATGCACGTTCTCTAGCCTAGCTTTGGTTCATGGGAGCACATGATTGTTCAAGTCCTTGATTTATAATCACAACGGGGGATCTAAATTTCCATTGGTAAGCAATGTAGTTGTTACGTAAGTTGTGCCCAATTTTATGACCTTTTTTGCTTTGGTTGTTAAGGAAATCACTGCAGTTAAATGATTCATGCAGTCATTAAGTGAATCCAAATTTCCCCACTGACTTTGATTCTCAGTAGCTGGCCAGGAAGGTCACAAATGGTGATCACATGACCCTGGGATACAATCATAAATATATGTTGGTTGCCAAGCCGGGATTTTGGTCACATGACAATCATGGGACAGTTGACTATTTGGAAATCACTTTTTTCAGTGCCACTGTAACCTTGAACAGTTGACAAATGAATGATTTTAACTCAAATTGTTGTAAATTTGGAACGGTTTCTCATAACACTTTGCATACCTAAATACTTTAATTTTGTTCCCATATTTTTAATAAAATTATTGATAACACTGGTTATCACCTCAATTTTATGATGACTAGGCAAATCACCTACATTTATGATAGGGAGCAAAAGTGAGTTACATTTTTTGTGCTACTGTGTGTCTCAGAGTGCTTCAGCTACTGCACAGAATTTAGAGATATTTAAAACATCAATTTGATATGAAAAATAAACAGACAATAATTACAAAAAAGCCCGTGAAAGCAATAACATTCCTAAATAAATGGGATGAGTGATGTCATTACCTCATTCCATTTCAAAATTGGAAAATTATAATTTGTACAAGTTCAATTTTGGAATACAATTCTATTTTGAAATGTTCTGTCTTTAAGGATTAAGGCTTATTAACACAGAGAAAGAAATCTAATCATTGCATATTTTAAACAGTTGGCCATGTTGCAAATACTTCCTGCATCTCTAAAAATGATCAACCAAAAACTGAACTGCATTTCCCAGTTCAGTTTAACAACCTGAAGCCGCTCCCCTTCTGTCTTCTCTTTTGGCACATTAATATTTTATTTTTCTCCCTTGATCCAAAAGCACTCCTTATTTTCTTTCCAAGAAGAGTCCTCTTCATATACCTCCTGTAAGCAAAGAAGATCATGGGTAACAGAACTGTGTTACAAAGCTAATTCTTATCAGAGATGGTGCAGTGGTTAGAGTGCAGTACTGCAGTACTGCAGGCTACTTCTGCTGACTGCTAGCTGACTGCAATTTGGCAGTTTGAATCTCACCAGGCTCAAGGTTGACTCAGCCTTCCATCCTTTGGTAAAATGAGGGCCTAAATTGTTGAGGGCAATAGGCTGACCCTGTAAGCAGCTTAGAAAGGGCTGTAAAGGACTGTGAAGTGGTATGTAAGGCTAAGTGCTATTGCTATCTGCTGCAATGAATGCAGCAGGATCATTTTTTTCCCTAGCTTACTGTCAGGGCTAAATTAATATGAAAAAAAAAATGTAGATACAATTCAGGAATAAGCAGATATTTTCCAAAAGAGCCTTGACATTTGTAGAAACAGCTTGAGGCTCAGTCTGATCAGATAGGAAAAAGTTGGCATTTGTGTCTCATGCAGACTTTTTTTCCTGGAGCCGAAGCAATGTGTTTTTGCTTATGTGTATCAATTCTCTGGATCAAATCTATGAAATATAAACATCTACAGACTGCTAAACATATATAAAGACTGCTAAACATCAATCCAGGGAGATACCCAGGGATGGGTTTCTCCCGGTTCGCTGGTTACCTGCTTTGTGGACGCGTTTCCGATTCGGCTGTCAAAAGTGCGCTGCGCGGGATCGTCTTCAAAATCTTTGTGGTATTCTGAAA
>JANHGC010001258.1:127329-139968 GCA_027560395.1 Boaedon fuliginosus | reverse complement strand
GCAATAGCACTCAGATGTTATACACTGCTTATCAGAACTTTACAACACTCCCCAAGCAGTTACAGAGTCAGCTTATTGCCCCCAACAATCTTGGTCCTCATTTCACTGACCTGAGAAAGGATGGAAGGCTGAGCCAACCTTGAGCCAGGGGATTTGATCTGCCAACCTGCTGAACAAGTCAGCTGAGACTGCAGTGCTGCATTTAACCACTGCGCCACCAAGCATGTTAGATTGCCAAGTGAGAGAAACATTTTTCTAGAGATTTGGGTGAAGGACTGCCTGGCTATGGGTAAAAGTAATTCCTGCTGTGTGAAGCATAAGCCTTTTGTTTATTTAATGTTTTATTTTTTAAGTAGCTGGTTTTATTCTGCTTTGATGCCAGTTTGAAACAAAATCTTCAAATGTCTCCAAGTTCCCAAGTTCCCATCACTGTGTATGTTAAAATAGACAAATATTTGTTTGGATCAACATGGACTTCAAACTTGCACTTGTTTGCCATTTTTTTAATCAATCCCAGAGATATCTTTTAAGAACACCTGATTGTCCTCTGGGATTTTTACCACACAATACAGACTTTTGGCATAGGATTTAGCATGAATTCAAACTGTGGTTCAATAATCATGCTTTGTGGTTTAGGATTTCCTCCACTATGGCTTGTCTGACAAACCATAAAAACCAATCATATTTTAATGTGTTGTGGTCTTAAAACTAAATATATGAGGTTTCAGTGTTGGAATACAGAATAACAGAGTTAGAAGGGAACTTGGATGTCTTTAGTCCGACCTCCTACTCAAGGAGGAGACCCTAAAGCATTCTGGAGAAATGGCTGTCCAATCTCTTTTTTAAAATATCCAGTGATAGAGGCCTTACAACTTCTGGAGGCAAGCACTTTTATGGTTAATTGACAGGAAACCTTTCCTTAGTTCCAGGTTGGCTTCTCTTTGATAAGTTTCCGTCTGTTACTTCTTGCCCTGCCCGAAGTTGTTGTGGAGAATGGGTTGACCTCTTCTTCTCTGCAACAGCCCCTCAGATATTGGGAGTCTGCTATCATGTCACCCCGAGTCCTTCTCTCTATGTCTCCTAGACATAACCAGTTCTTGAAAACACTCATCGTTTAGCCTCCAGCTCCCCAATCTTCTTGTTGTTCTTCTCTGCATACTGTCTCAACATCTTTTTTTTGTATCATGGCGACCAAAACTGTCCAAGTGTGATCTTACCAAAGCAAGATAAAGTGATACCAACACTTCACATGATCTTGATACTATCTCTTTGTTGATGGAGCCTAGGACTGCTTTGACTTTTTCATTTCTTTGCAACTGCAGCACACTGCTGGTTCATATTTAAGTGGTCATCCACTGGGAATCCTAGATTCCTCTCACAACGGTTGAGTTTGGTACTACCTATTCTATACCTTTGATTTCTCTTGCCCTAAGCATAGAACTTATTTATTTATTTATTTATTTATTTATTTATTTATTTATTTATTTATTTATTTATTTATTTATTAAATTTGTGGGCCGTCCAATCCCATAGGACTCAGGGTGGCTCACAACAATAGTAAAACATAGTAGTATAAAATTAACATTAAAATAACAATATAAAACATTTTAAACATATAAAAAAACCCTTAAAATTACTACAATTAGTGGGTCAGGCTAATCCAGCCCGCTGAAAAAGCCTGGTCTTCAGCGCTCGGTGGAAGAGTCTTAGGTCTGGGATGCTCCAGAGCTCTAGAGGTAGATCATTCCAGAGGGCCAGGGCCGCTGCGGAAAAGGCCTTCCTCTGTGGGGTCACCAGATGACACTGCCTGACCAATGGTATCCAGAGGAGGCCCACCCTATGTAACCTCACGGGGCACTGGGAGGCAATTGGTGGCAGAAGGTGGTCTCAGAGGTAACCTGGTCCAATGCCAGGTAGGGCTTTAAAGGTGATGACCAGCACCTTGAATTGAACCCGGAAGCCTACTGGGAGCCAATGCAAGCCATTCAAGAGTGGTGTGACATGAGTGTATCGAGGAACATCCATGACTACTCACATTCTGGACCAGCTGAAGCTTCCGAATACTTTTCAGGGGCAGCCCCAAGTAGAGCGCATTGCAATAATCTAACCATGAGGTGATGAGGTCATGAGTGACTGTGAATAATGCTTCTCAGTCCAGAAAGGGCTGCAATTGGTCCACCAGGTGCACCTGGGCAAAGGTCGCCCTGGCCATAGCTGTCAAATGGTCTTCTAATTTCAGCTGTGGCTCCAGGAGGACCCCCAAATTGTGAACCCTCTCAGAGGAGGTCAACACCTCCCCCCCACCATTTCCAAGATGGTAAATGTTGGATGGTCCAAGAAGTAGGGACCCAGAGCCACTCGGTTTTGTCAGGGTTGAGCTTGAGCCTGTTGGTCCACATCCAGAGCCCCCAGCCCTCAGGCACCAGGACATTACTTCAGTGGCATTGTTGGATTGGTTTGGGGTGGAGATGAACAATTGAGTATCATCAGTATACTACTGACAATCAGCAGATGCAATAAGAGCGGAGTAGTGTGAACACTTCGCTGCCCTAATCACCATTAAATAAGTCCTAATATACGCTCTTAACAGTCTTCAGTTTGAAGTTACTAGCTCTCCAATGGCGCTCTAGATATCTCTTCTGTACTTCATCTCCCAGAGCTCCTCAGTAAACCAGGGAGCCCTCTGGGATCTGCACTTAGTGAGAGGTCACAATGGCACAACCTGATCTAAGGCTCTAGCTGCCGCCTGGTTCCAGGAAGCCACCAAAGTCTCAGATGAGCTGTGGGCAAGGGAATTAGGAAAGATCTTACTCTTCTCAGCACTGAATTGCATTTTGTTGGATAGGTCCCAGGTTTCAAGTCCTTCTGGATCTTGAGCCTATCTGCTCCCAGTAAAATGTTGGCTCTTCCTCCTGTTTGGTGTCATCTGCAAATTTGACAAGTTGCTCTTCTATTCCTCTTCTAAATCAGGGGTGGGCAATTAATTTCCCCAAGAGGCCACTTGGGATGGACAGATGTGAAGGGCCACTGCTGACCCCCATGGCCACCAAACCTGCTACCACTACTGTTGCCATGGGCTGGAGGGGGATAGTCAAAGGGCTGGATGTGGCCTACAGGCTCAAAAATGTCCAGGTTTGATATAAACTGTTTATGAAGATACTGAAGAGTAGTAGGCCTAAAACAGAAACTTAGGGTACCTCACTGTGTACTTCCTTTCATGTAATTCCATGTAAGACTACATATTGAGTGTGGTTGGTCAGCCAGTTACAGATCCATTGGTAATGATGCTGTCTCTCCCACTTTTTTCTAACTTAATAAGAAGTGTACTGTGGTCTACTATGTCAAATGCCTTATTGAAGTCCAGGTATACTATATCAAGAGCGTTTTCCTGATCCACTAATTTAGTCACTTTGTCTAATAAAGTATTTCTGGCATGATCTGTTTTTGCAACCCCGCATTGGCCTTTAGTAATAGCTTTGCTTATGTTTATCTGTTACAAAACACTTTGATTATATTTCCCGGGATCTAGCAGGCTGACCAGTTTGTAGTTTCCTGGATTCATGTTTTTTTGAAGAAGGGAACCTCTTCAACTCTCTTCCAGGTACTCCAGAAACTATGAAATATATGGTTCAATGGTTCCGAGATCATGTCTGCCAGCTCCTTCAGAATTCTGGAATGTAATCCATCTGGTCCTGGGGATTTGAACTCATCTAGTTTGGATAGGTGTCCTCTTTCCATTTTCTTGCCTATTTTCACTTGTATTCGTAATCTGTCATTTATGGTACTGCTTTTTATAGGTAGGGCTGTTTTCTCCTTTTGTGTTGAAGAGATAGGTATACTATATTCCTGATAAAATACATTCTCACAATCCAAAATTTTCATCAAAATTTTAAAAATCACCATTGCACAACCTTACCATTAACTTCACCCATTTTACTATGTTTTGAATATTTGGTCAGTGGAATTATATGCCTGCCTTTATACTGTGTTGAGAAAGGCCAAGGCATTAGTTGGATGTTAATGAGATTTGAATCTCTGGTTTTGTAAAAAGTTGAATAAATAGTTCTAATTCATTTCTTAAGAATAGAAATATTGTTTCATTTGAAAAGAAACAGACTGGTAAAAAGCTTAACAAACTGTTTCATAATTTGCCAAATAGATTCCATCTGTGTAAGCTAATATAACCCAAATGATGGCTTGTTTTATTCTGTAGAGTTTGACATGTTAACATGTGTCATAATGTGACTGTTCTTCAGATCTTCCCATGCAGGGCATTGGTAAGTATATAGGTTTACATACAGTATGGATATTTATTAACATATGCCTGTATTATGCATTACTGCCTTCCTTGTAGTGCATGTCTTAACTGCAAGATCTGTATGTTAATATTAAATGGAATCTTGAACAAAGCAGCATCTGTTTCCTCAATTAAAGATATTACATTGCTATTAATTTTGGAGCATTCTGTTCTTTATATGAAAGAGAACATGATTATTTGCCATCACACAGTATCATTAATTCTAAGATCAAAACCTAGATTTAAGGGTAGGAAGGGCTTCCAAATCCACATTACCAAACTGATCCAGTGTGGAAGTATGTCCAAACCAATCCCTGGGATAAATTGTCCCTCCTATCCCCTATTAACATACACAGGTGAGAAGCCCATACAGCTTTCAAAGTCTCCAACTGTTCTATCAAGCAGCACACAACAATGAAACCCCCCAGTTGGCACCAGCAGAATTTTCACTTGCTTGTTTTCTACACCTTTGTGTGTAAAAGGGAACAAAATGACTTGGAGGAGAAGCTTTCAGCCGTACTTTGGGTATCTGGTTTTAATCAGGGCTGGCTTCATGCACAAGAGCCAGTTTGGTATAGTGGCTAAGACCCCAGACTGAAGATCAGGAGACTGTCTTCTATTTCAGGTATAAACCTGGATGACCTTTGGTCAGTCCCTTTCTCGCAGCCATAGGAAACAGGCAATAGCAAACCACTTCTGAAATCTTCCCAAGAAAATTGCAAAATTTGGTACAAAGGCACAAAACCACACACAGAGCCCTCATGCACAATTAAATATTTTTTTAAAAGAAGAATAGAAAAGCAGCTAGATGACGTTGATTTAACCTTTCTGTAGGAGATATTCCATAGAAAATATTGGGTTTCACCTGCCTTGCCCATAGCTGGACCAAAAAAAAAATGCATTACTTATGGTTTTGCTTTATTCTTTGGCAGAATAACCAGAAACCATTGTTCTTATGTTGACAGTTGGAACTAGACTGGGGGAATGGCCACATAGATCAGCTGTTGGTGGCAACAAAGCAGAACCAGTGCTAATGAGATTGGAAGCCTTCAGCAATGCATTTTTCAGGGCAGTGGTGGTGGTGGTGGTCATGGAAAATTTAATACTTAAAAAAAATAGCAGTAAATTACACAAGACTGCTTGCTGGACTGCATATTGATAACATGTACCATATAACATCCATATGATGGAAAAGGATCAGAGTTTGGTGAAATCAATGCACCAATAAATATAAAGAATATGCTGGGATTCTAAACAAAAATCTTAAACCTGAAATGGGTCAATATCCTTATTCTGAAAATGCAGAGATTTGTGGACAAGTGTTTTGGTTCTACAAGAATGTTTAATTGAGCTAATGTTCACTATACAAAAAGCAAAAAAAAAAAGTTCCATCACAATTATGCAATATTGTTATTATTAAGGAAATCTGTTGATAGGACCCTACCAGACAAATATAAAACAATGAAACAGGCATGTTCTGAATTCAAGAAATATTTTAGCTATAAATTTTAATTATTCATGTTTATTGTTGCCCAAGTACTTTATATTCTGAAGCTCAAAGTGACATGCATAGATCAGTTTCCTTCTAGTTCCCCTTCCATACATCCCTGAGAATAGATGGGGCTGAGAGAAGTAAACTTCCATAGCTGAACAATGGAGCAGAATGTAGTCCAATACCTTAAACTACTAACTCCATCGTGAATTTAAGCTGACTTGGAAGAATTTGAAATTGATTTGAAGTCCGCTTTAGTTCCTTTCACATGACCACATCTGCCTGGGCTGAATGGCAGAACCATTATATTCAGAAATTATTATGTAAACAATCTTCAGCTCTAGATTATGTACTACTAATAATATGCAGATTATTGTATTTCATTTCCTATCTGCCAAAACAGCCTTCCTTATCCTGGTGTTCTGCAGATGCTATCTTTCATAACAATCTTTCTTCATCATCCTGACAACTTAAAATGACCTTGAGTGCTTCCTGGATCGAACTTATTTGTTGAACAACTTGTACTCAGTAAAACAATATTGCAACATTCTTGTTTGCTCTCTCATGTGAGTTTGTACGCGTAGGTGTTTCAGAATATTTGTCTACAACCCTGGACCACGAGGTGAATTGGCAAGCCATTGCTGATTCTATAGATGCTTTCATGCTGGGTTAATGCCTCAATACAACATGGATATCTAGTTCAAGACACTTGTTCTGGCATTAGCAATAATTACATGTTTTATTCTATCAGAAAAGCTATATTTATGCCCTGTAGCATTAAGATTATGACAGTGAAGGCTAGAATACTACAGGTAATGAATTCAGGCAGGGTTTGCTTTATTTCTCATGTGTTAGAATGCTTGGTTGATTATTTTCAAGCCTGTGTTAGAAGCCCAAATGCTGCTGTGTGACAGAGTGAGCTCCCAACATTTGCTTCAGCTCCTACTGACCTAGCAGTCTGAAAGCATGGAAATGTGAGTAGATAAATAAGTACCACTTTGGTGACACATTATCAGGGACATGAAAGGGAACCCCAACTGGGCATTTCCAGGCAACAGTGATGTCACCGGTTAACCCTTTAATCACAAAAGCACTTTGGTGCATCTCACACATAAGTATAGTATAGTACGAGGATGAAAATGTGTTTTTCACTGGCAAAGGACTTTTGCTGCTGTTGTAGCAGATACCAAGGACTGGGCCTCTCCTTGATCTTCTTCTCCATTGCCCCTGAGAATGTATTTATTTGTTTGTATGTAGTCTTTATTATTTTTACAAATAACTGAAGGTGGCAAACGTTTCCAATTTCTCCATCCTTTTCCCCCCACAACAACAACCCTGTGAGATGGGTTAGGGCTGAGAGAGATTGACTGGCTCAAAATCACCCAGATGGTAGAACTTGAACTCACAATCTCCTGCTTTGTGTCCGGGTGCCTTAATCATTAGACTAATCTAGCTCTCTTATTGGTAACAACTAGTAACATTGAGAGCCCTCAAACTAGAAACACCATTTTTTGGCGGTCTGTGAAGGTAAAAAAAAAAAAAATGACTTCCTGGGCCAGATGTACCAATCTCCAAGTATGCTGAAGCTCTTGCCCTGGTGGAGACACATCTTTGTCTATGGTAATCAGTTACCAAACAAAAGTTGAATGCTTTTAAGAAAGGCCCAAAAGAATCCAGAAGAGATTATTATGATCAACCCTGGCACTTTGCTATATTTTGTGACTTGAGAGAGGGCCTGTTTTGTGGTTTTTTTATTTTTGACTTAAAGAAGAATCAGTCCACCACAGCTTCTTTCTTGAACCGGATCTGACCCTCACTGCAGCACAGAGAAAGGTTTTGGCAACAGAATCTGCACCACAACACGTGAAAGAAATCTGTCGTGCAGATTTTTCCATTGTGCTCATGCTTCAAGATGAGCAGGAATCAGAGGTTGTTTTTTCAACCAGCTCACAGAAGCCAAATTATTCATGGGCCTGCTAGGGTTATGGTGAATAACATAACCACAACGAGTGACAATTCAGGAATGCAGAATGTTACGCTTGCAAGAAAAGGGGCCATGTTTGTTGAAGACTTACTATTTCCAGCTTGCATCCAGCACACTTCTGGCCAGTTCCAGCAGCCAGATGCAGCAAGCACACACACCTTTCAGTTTAGCTAGCAAAACTACAGATTGCAAACTTCAACATCTGCTAGCTTTCAGATGTGCATGGTCAGGGAAGCTCGTAGTCTTTCTTACCTCAATGGAAACCCATCCTGTCTGCCATTAGGTGCGGGAATGACCAGCAATTTGAAAAGATTTTTGGATGAGAAGAAAGGCTACTACCTATCATGAAAAGACCTTTTGCTTCTCAATCTTAACTGCTGGAGTATGCTCAGATATAGTCTTTTGTCCACCCCTCCAACTCTGGATGAGACTATTTTCAAGGCAGGCAGTGCTATAAAATAAAGCTTTCTTAGCTTCTATAATTACTTCAGTAAACCTTTAATTAATGTTCTGAGGAAACTGTCCCAGCACTGTTTTACAGTGCTCCCAATTGGGCAAGTCTGTGTGATGTAACAGGAGAGAAACGGGTATATTGATCTTTCAGTCTTCCAGGAAATCAATATGGTAGTCCTTGAATTATGACCATTTGTTTAACAACTGTTCAAAGTTACAACAGTTGCTGAAAAAGTAACTTATGGATCAGTCGATCCATGTACTTATAACCATCACAGTGTCCCTGAAGTCACACGATTTTGATTTAAGAACTTGACAATCAGCATGTTTTTACAGGGGTTGCAGTGACCCGAGATCATGTGATCACCATTTGTACTATTTTCTCAGAGGGCTTCTGATAAGCAAAGTCAATGGGGGAAACTGGATTTGCTTAACGACCATGGCAAAAAATATAACATTTAACCTTAACGACTACACTGCTTAGCGATAGAAGTTCTGGTTTCAGTTGTAGTCATTAGTCGAGGAATACCTGTATTTCTATAGCAATAAATAAATATTAAGAATTAGGCTTGAAATTCAGAAAACAATCACACTGTACTGAAATAATACCCAGAATCCCAAAAGTTTAAAAATGCAATAGAGTAAGTGGTTGTAATGTGGCACGTTCCCGATTTAGAAGTCTGGTCATCGCATTCTTTCTTATTTCTATTATTATTCCTCACTCATAATCAGTCTATTCAGCATAGTTTCTGTGCAGGCTCAGCCGGATACTGGCTCCAACAAAGAGGACAAGCTAGTTCAGGAGTGACAAGGGACATCAAGAGGTTTTGGAGACCTGAGTGCTGAAAGGGATGCATTCCAGGGAACATTGGGAAGTGGGAAGAGCGATCAACTAGATGAGGATCCACCTGTGCAAGCAGGAGATTAAGGTGCACAGTTGCCGCTGGTCAGTTTGGGAAAGTCATCCGTGATGATGGCACAGCAGCAATGGGTTGACTCTGATGAGGAACAGTTCCCACCTCCCACCCAATCCATGGACGTGAAGAGTTGAACACCGAGAAGCACAGCAGAGATCAGCGAGGCTACTCGCAAGGAAGCAGCCTTGTTCCCTTCTAACAAGAAGCACAGTTGGGATGGATTTAAGCAGGAAAAGGAGTCAGGTGGATTCAGCGGCGTGTGGCCTGGTGGCCAGTTTTAACTGGATATGAGATCATGGAGTCCAACGTGCCGCGTCAGAGCGTACTTGTTCAGCTGGTGCTTCTGCAATGGGACAAATGAACGAAGTGAATAATGATATTCTTTCGGGTTCAGCGCAACCCTGTTATTATGTGAACCAGTTTAGAAACCCATCCCTGTATATAGGAGTTACTTGTGAAATAAACATACTGAATCTCTCTTGAGTGCTACTTGTATGGACTGGGACAGGATAGTTATCTGGCATTTTTGCCTAAAGAGTTCTCCACTGTAATTTGAGTTTACTGTTACAGTCTTTGTATGGAGGAGCATTTTATAACCATATATATACAGTAGAGTCATAGGTTTCAATCTTGTTAACAAGAGCCTGCTAAAATGTTGAATTTTATCTCAGTATCTGGTGATGACAGGAAAGCTGAGTAATAAATGAATAAGAAGTTCTTACAAGAACCATTTCAGATTAAAAATGACAAATTCAGGAATTTTGTTTGTTCTCTTCTGTTTCTTTTTAAGCTAGAACCAAAACTGCATGTTCTTTTTATGCAAATAGTTTTGAAGTCCTTACTTTTCCAATGGTACCATTGGGCACTGGAAAATATTTGCTCATTTATTTAATTTCTGTTCAACAATGTAGTTTAAAAAGTAGTCATTCCTTTTCATAGATATCATTGTCACGAAATCAGTCTTGTGTGGCTTATACTACAATGCAGCTCACGGTTATGGTAAGGATAAGAAAGTTAATTTAGAGCAAGAATACTAGACAGACAAAATAAATAATCTTCATTATGGACAAGGATTGTAATAAACAGAAGATCACTGTAATTAGGATTATACAGAAGCCAATCAGTGTGTGAACTAAATGACGTAAAAAGCTTGAATGAGATGATGTTTTATTTCATGTAACAAAAAAAAAAAACTCTGTCCCACAAAGAAGTATGAGATCAAGGTGAAATTCAGAGAGGCTTAATGCATTTTTTGCCTTCTGTTAACCTTACTTATCGCATATGGGACCATATGCTTGGATGCAATTAATGATTATCTCTTGTTCTTTAAAATAGCAATTTTATTTTAATTAGTTTAATGTACACTTCCCAGAGTCAAAAAGGTTTTGTCAGAAGTCCATATAAATGCATAAATAAATCAATACATCTTTCTTAAGTCTTAGATTAGGCCTAATGTTTTAAGTATCTATTCTACTGGGAATGCCTTGATTGATTTTGACCCTGGACTACTTACAATTTTAGTAAACCCTGCAAACCAGGAAGTAATGTCTTTTTATGTGTATGTCAAGACTGAAATGCTAATATCTTTTGTAATTTTAAAAAAATTACTTTTCCTTTATTGAGAAATAAATGTCATCCAAAAATTTTGGAGAAGAAATTTTGGTGAAGTAGAAAAATGGTTCCACTTTTACAAGTGCAGCATTTACACTAAAATAAATTCTCTCTGGAAAAGGAGAACATTTGAGATTGGTTATAGTTTTCAATACAGTTGCTTCTCAAGAGGAAACTTCAGTGTACAAAGGACAAAATCCAGAAATAATAAATATAAAAGCAATAAAATGGCAAGCAGAACTAAAAAGTTCTAAAGGTCACCCATAGATAAGCAACTTCCCCTGACCAGGGAAGTGAGGCGGGATATAAATCTAATAAAAATAAAATAAATAAATAAACTTTCTTTCCAGTGGCAGCTATTTGGTGAGCAGAACTAAGAAAAGAATAAAAAATTTCAAGGAAAAAGAAATGGCTTGAAGGTCATAGGGATCCACAAGTAGGGTTTGCAAACCCTCTTCCCAAACCTAGGTGAACCCAGGCTACGTGGAAATAACCATCTTCTCTGGAGTAGACCACCCATCTGAAAAGTTCTGTTCAAATACATTGGCTTTTCTGAAAACCTTTGACCTTCAACTGTAGCAAGCACCACTACAGCATTAGTGCACCTGAGAACCAGTTTGGTATAGTGGTTAAGGCAATGGTGATGACTGGGAAGACACATCTTAATACTGCCAGCTACTGCAATTCTATGAGCTGCAGACTGAAAAGATAACAGATCCAAGAGAAAGGAAACTTCCAGCTTTGAGAAACATTGTGTTAAGAGAACAATAGAAACCAAGGGACTATGAGTTCTAGTGCTTTTTAAGGCATAGAAGTCAGCTGACTGACATCGACCCATCATTGTCCTTCAGCCCAATCCACTTCACAGCATTGTTATTGCAGGGAAAATAATAGGAGGGATCATTATCTTCACTGCCTTCAGAAGTAAAAATACAGGTAGCTTGTACTTTTCAATAAACATTTTGTGGGCTGCCAACCAGATTTTGGATCAGGTTAACCTATGTAGAATCAGGACCAGGGAGCCTGATTCTGCTTCATTTCTGATGTTAAATCCTGCTTGGTACTTCATTCTGCTCTTCCTTTTTAAAGACTAATCATATGACAAGCACATGGCAGTCAGCAGATAATTCAGCAATTATTATTTTTAAGCACAAACTGTTTATAAATATCTACTTAAAGCCTTTCTGGAAGACCTGAGGTGCTTCCTTAATTTCCTTTCTCTTGGATGATTTTTGCAGTCTGCAACTCATAGAAATAGGCCTGCCTCCTTCTTTTAACTGGTATGAAATCTAACTGGAAAAGCAGGAGAAAAATAAAGTGAACAAATAAACTAACTTGTTGATGATTAGGGAACACAGAATTGTGGATCCTTTTCCCCAGTTAGAAAGTACTTTTGTCCTGTTCTCCTGAAGGCCATGTGGTGGCAGTCCATGTCAGCCCAGAGTGTTCACTGGATGGATGTTCCCTTTCCTAAAAAATAAAAAAATAAAACTTGGCATTCTTCATGACAAACACATCTGCTTCGAGTGCCAAATCATTGCTAAGCTTCTCAAGATTGTTCTGAGAAGGTCACAGTAGACCTCTTCTAAATCTAATGTGGTATAATAAATGTAATCTATGGGAACACAACATTCAAAATAATAAATTGTTTCTGAATATGCTCACATGAGCTGCTGGTATTTTTATTTCCAAAAGACAACTGATCATACAGTGTTGATTTCTTCTGATTCTACTCCATTGACATTAAATATATTCTTCCAAATATCAGAACTCTCCTCTCTGAATATCACTTCTGCTTGTAAATCATCTTATTTATTTATTTATTTATTTATTTATTTATTTATTTATTTATTTATTTATTTATTTATTATATTTTTATGCCACC
>JANHGC010001258.1:84799-96548 GCA_027560395.1 Boaedon fuliginosus | reverse complement strand
TAATAATAATAATAATAATAATAATAATAATAATAATAATAATAATAATAATAATAATAATAATAATAATAATTGCTGCATGAAATTATACAGCAAAGGATATTCAATGGATGTCCATGGAGAAATCATTTTGCCTAGCAAATAAACTGAGGACATAGAAAAACACTGCCCTGAATTCAGTCACCCTTGGAACAGCTGAAAATTCTGTCCTCTCAAAATATAGTGTTGATTACAGAGCAACCATATTGCTGATTCTGCATGTAATCTTCAAGGTATATTTAATAATGCAGAACCTATAGGACCTACAGTACATTGATAACTTTTAAAACAATTCATAGTGAATTTTAAAGGATCACAAATAGATACGATACCAATTAATAGCATAAACATGTAACTATGTAGTTATTAAATAATATACTACATTTAGCAAGAACAAATCTAATCTGATGTTCTAATTATTTATTATTATATTATATTTTTTAAAAAACATTGTGTAGACAGTGTTCATTCACATTAATCCAAACTACAGTAACGGTATTGGTAATCTTTATCACATTTATCAAACTTAGGTGATCCTCATAATATTATTTAAACAAAAAAATGCCTAACATCTGTAAACCTCTAATCTTTCTATCTATTATTTTTGTTTATTCTATAAAACTATACATTCTAATATATCCCCTATCTAGTTTTATTTCTGCCCCTATCAGCTAAAACAAGCTATCTAACTGTTTAAAAGGCAATTCTTTCTATCCATCATCTCTTGTTCTCATTAGTGCTTCCATTTTTATTCATTTTTTTACTCATCTCCGACACTCCTCATCTTTATCTCTATTTTTGTCTATATCTTTCTTGTTTAGTCGAAGCATTTCTCCTTGTACAAACTTATGCTGGCAATTCTCCCAAATGTCTGCCCATATCTCAATTTCCATATCAAAGATATCTTCCTATCTATACAATTGTTGATTTATCTGTTTTATTTTCATCTATCTTTCTTCCTTTATTGGCTGGTTTGTCAGTTCTATTGTTTGCTCTAGTCCTTGATTTATTTGTTGATGTCACCACTTCATCTGTTCTTTTTGCTCCTTTTGTTGCCATTTGTCTGGTCTTCCTCTTTGTCGAGTCTTTGCTTCATTTGCTGGTTTTTCTGATCCATGATTTTTCCCTATTTGTAGTCAGTTTGCTGGCTTAAGTAGTCCATTTCATCCAATCTTTCTATTGTTTCAACCAATTCATGAGCGCTTTGGTCTTTATTCATTGTTCTTTGCAGAATGTTTTCCATTTTCTCATCTATACCATCCATTGATATTTTAATACTTTGAAACAACAAAGTCATCTCATTAAAAAGTCCTCTCATTTCCATACAGTCATGATAGTGATATAAGTACGTTAAACAGTAAAAGTGTCAATCTATTTCAAGAAGGATTCAAAATTATAAGTTTTCAATCATTAGTAGATGGCACCTTCCTCTCAGATTTCCATGCTGCCTTTTTTCCAGCAGATGATAATTTCAGTCAAAAGCCATTTATTTCAAAGTATTTATTTAAATGAGCCAATTCCAACATTTACTCCATATTCTAATACTCCAAGTTATTTTCCAAATTCTTTGACTCTGCACTGTAACTTTGGTCTTTTATCCTGGTTTCCCAGAGTTTCTTTTGTAAAATGTCTTTCTTATTTCCATCTCTGATAAGTGTAAAGGTCACAGCCCTCCACCAAATGTCAGATATTCCTTTCCTCCTCTGCAAATTTCCAGGAATCTAGGAGTCACTTTTCTTTTCCTCAGCAGATGGTGCTCTCAACTTACTTTTCAACATAGATCTCAGGTTATTTTTGCAACTTAAACAATTATCTTTTTAGACTCTTATATCACGGATTTTTTTTATTTTCCTTGGGCTTAATTTTTAAGTAGAAGAAGAATCCTCTTACTCAGAAATAATCATTGTTCATTCTCTTTGCTCCTGCACTTTTTTAGATGCTTCAGCTGTCCCCAGTTTCATGGCAGCTATGTTGACTGCCGCTGCTCCTCGTCTTCAGAATTTTTCAAGTCATGGAGGAGAGATGTGAATCTCTTCAGCCTGCAAGGTGCCCCTTTACTTCACCACCTCTACAGGATGGATATGGGTCTTTTTGGAGCCCTCTGACAGGAAGAGCTCAGAGTGGGGCCACAGAGCTCACGGCCCTTGCCTCTAATGCCACCGGAAGCACAGCCGGAAGTCTCTTAATCTGTTGTTTTAATAAGCTATATACTAAAGAAGAAATAAAAGAACAGTTAGATTGAAAAAACAATATAAATAGAATCTGAGAAAAATAAACCAAAACACTCTAAGCTCCCAAAACCAACAATTCAAAAAGGGAAACAAATAATACTGGCAATCATACAACTAGCCCTTGAATATGCTGAAATTTCATAACATTGTGGTTTTCCCTTTCAGAATATTATTATTCTATCCATTGTTAAAATATTTGACACCAACTATGAGGCAAGCAGAAGGTTAATTTGCCTTCCATGAACTGGAGATATAAAGGTGTGAACTACATTTAAACAACTGCTGTTAAGGGAAGTATGAAGACTACATACTTATTCAATTGTATTATCATGGAGTGAGATAAATTAGTTTGACTTGCACAGGCACACTGATCTTTAATATATCCTATGTATGGGTAAGCCTTGAACAAAAATGGAGCTCTATGGATATTAGGCTAACATTGTGGTATTTAAAGAGGTTTATTTTCCAATTAGCATTTAACTGTACACCATAATTAAATATTGAATCTTCCTATCTAGACTGTAGCCACAAGATCAGACAATGATCTCACCAGACATCCTAAATGATAATGGGTGAGGCTAATTGACTCCCTGCATGAAAGCTCTCCAAGAAACACTCCAGAATCAGAAAGAGTATTCTATAGGTGGTGCTCTTCTCTTGTGAATGTTGCTGAACCAATCTTTGATTTAATTGGGGTGGGTGGAATAGAGGGACAGGAGAAATCCATAGGTCTTCCAATCAAAAATTTTAATTTTTGAGCCAAATTTCTGAATTCAGTTTACTCTATGTTAGTGTATTGAACATTTGTATACACTAATTTAATTTAAATTCCAAAGTTTGCAGAATTTGAGGATGCACTTGTAAGTTTTCCAACTTTCTCAAGAATAGAAAAGCTTTTCCTTTCCTTTCCTTTCCTTTCCTTTCCTTTCCTTTCCTTTCCTTTCCTTTCCTTTCCTTTCCTTTCCTTTCCTTTCTTCCTTTCCTTTCCTTTCCTTTCCTTTCCTTTCCTTTCTTTTCTTTTCCTTTCCTTTCCTTTCCACTCCATTCCACTCCACTCTACTCCACTCCACTCCTCTCCATTCTTCACTCTCCACTCTCCACTCCATTCCATTTCATTCCATTCCATTTGTAGGACTTACAGAACCAAAATCACAAAGGAAAATACAGGAACACCTGAAGTTCATTAATTAACTCTAATATCAATTGCAGATTTTAGGCAAATTACTTAGGTTTGTATGTCTCTTCAATTATAGTCAATTCTAAGCAGCAAAATGTAAAAACACAGTTAAAGTTAAGGAAAAACATAAATATTTGATACAGTCAACCTAATTGAGAAAACTTCACAATCATTCATAAAGCTCTGCTATATAGGATTTCACGCCCATGTGTTGCAATTTTGGAAACAATCAATCTCCTGTTTCACAAGGTAAGACAACGATGTGCAGCAATAAATCTTGTTATAATTCAAATAAGGAAAAAATGACTGAGTTGGGCCTTTATAATAGGAGGGTACAGATACTACCCAATGTTTCACAACCTATCCAGAGCTTGGTAAAGCAGAGTCCAAAGTAGTCCAGAGGTAATCCAGTCTGAGTTTACATATACGCAAATTTCTTGTATATATGTGTGTATGTATAAAGCATCAAAATGCATGCACACAGATGCATACATAAGCACACACATTAGTAATAATAACCCTTTAAATTTTCTTCACTCTACACTGTTGCACTGATTGGGTACAGAATGAAGAAGATTGCCTTGATGGAGATGTTGAAGAAACTTGCCTAGGCAAAAAGACCTGAAGACTTTTTTAAAACCAAAAAAGAAAAAAGAAAAATCAGGGACCAAGAAGAAATCTCCCTGATTTGCTGGAGGTGGAAGGAGGTGGAAATACTGCAAAATCAGATGTGAAGCTGATGTCAGCTGTAGTAACTGGACCAGATCAGGAAATCAATTCTGCAGAAAGACTAAAATTACTTTATTGAGATGGACTATAATAAAGCATTTTGCAAGTATGCTGTACCTTCTCTTCTTTCTTAGTTCAGTGAATTGGGGAGATATTTTCTTGAGTCACTTGAAACGGGCTGAACGGTCATCTGTCAGAAATGCTCTAAAAAGCATCTTACAATGAGCAAAGAAATCTTGGACTAGATAATCACTAAGCTTGCTTCCAACTTCATGATTCTGTGAGCAAAAAGGTAACAAAAAGAAATAGCTGCACTAGGATGGCAAAAGATGGAAATCCAAAATAGATTAAGTTGAAAAGAGAAGTGTTAACTACCAAAAAGGGGAAAGAGAAGAGAAAGAAATGCCTTATTTTGTATTGTAAAAACAGATTTAAACAGATTTATCAGGGAAGGGGTTTCTTGCAAGCAAGAGCTACTCTTTCAATCTATTTGTACTTCTCACTAATTCTTTTGTTTGAGATTTTTCTTCTATTCATGCCAGTAAATTTTAGAAACAACTCAGCCTCAACACAAATACCAACGCACAGGTAATTATTTGGGAGGAAAAAAACTTGTTTTCCTATCAGAACATGGAATGTTAAAAAGCATTCTATCTTCTGCCTTTCCCCTTTTTCCTAAAATGAATATACTCAAATTAATACCTGGTTTTTCCTCTTCCGTTCCTCTATCTCTAACTTCAATACCCTTCTCAATCCTTCCCTCTGTTCCCAAGCATGTCATTAATGTTTAAATAACTAACTGTTAAAAACTGAAGCTGAGCTCCTTAACTACATGGTAGAGCTACAGCTCCACAATTAATATTGAATTGAAGATAAGGTATGTTTGAGGATCTTTTCCTCCCTTGAATAAATGAGAAACCCGCTACAGTTCTGCCTTTGTTTGTCAGCAATTTTGAGACTCGTAACACAGGGCTTCTCTGGGGGGAATGGGACAACTTGCCACCGCCGAATTGCTGCAGCCAACTCATTGTGGCCAACTTGTGGCCAACTCGGCCAATGCACCATGGCCGACTTGCAGCAGGCAAACTTACCACGGTCAACTCACTGCAAGGCAACTCGTTGCAAGGCAATTTAACAATTCCATTGAATTATTTAAAATAAATAAAACATCTTTGCCATTCACATTTCATTCTGTCCCTCCTTTTGCATCCTTTCTTTAATGATTCTATCCCATCATTTCTTTGGTATTAGTGTAACTCTTGTCCTGTGGCGAGTTGGCCATGGTGAGCTGGGCGTGGTGGCTGTGGCGAATTGTCATAGACACTTCTCCAAGAGATCCTGGGAAGAAAGTCAAGAAGGTGGCTAAAGTGAACTCAGCTGCTACCTTGATTTTTGTGACACTCCCTTCTCCACAGGTGAAATGATTGCAGGAGCCCCAGACAAAAGACAACTTCCTAGGACACTTATCTACTAGACTGAAAGGGGAAAGTCCATCAAAAGCCATCAGAGGAACAGAACCCCAGACCTCCTGCTGCTTCATTGGCTTTCACTTTTTAACAGGCAGAAGTTCATATATGAAGAAAGCAAAATGCAAGACCGGTTCTTGGCCTTTGGAAGCGGTTGAAACATATAAAACAATAATTTGTAAAATGTGTCAAAAGCCAGCTGTCAGGTTTCTACTCTTTATGTGCAAACTGATGTTAAATTTGCCCAACCCTTTTGAAACAAAGGAAGCTTTCTTTTTTTCATTAATGTTTGTGTTCAGTGTGATTTTGAGAACAAAATGTACCCCAGAATTGAATTTCAGATTAAGTGAGACAAATGATTCTAAAGTTATTTTATTGTTGAGAAATGACTGCTAGAAAATCTTAATTCCATTAGCTTGTTACAGCCCGGCGGGGGGTGGGGGTGAAATCTGTATTCTGAGAAAGGACTATTGGTAGGGGAAATGCTTGCCTCATTTGTGTCATCTTGATTATTATTTACCTTTTCCCCCTTTCCCAGCTGAAATAGCACCATTAGTACAGGGCAAAGAGGAATGTCAGTACCAGAATATATATGGTGTCTATCTTGCATCATCTCTTATTGCAGGAAGGACTATCAGATAACCTGAAAATAAGATTATGGGTCAAAGTCCCATGGAAAAATTCACTCTAGCTCAAAGGTGTCAAACTCAAGGGTGGCGGGCTGGATCTGGCCTGCGGGGTGCTTAGATCTGGCCCGCAGGGCCGCTCTGGAAACAGCAAAGGACCGCGACTCTGCCAGTGAAAATGGAGCTTGGGAGGACCCTGTGTGACCCTTCCAGGCTCTATTTTCAGCCATCACAGCCTCCTGCAGCCCTCTGGTAGAAAAAATAGAGCTCAGGGAGTCCCCGACATAAGTGACATAAAGGTGTCCCAACACAAGTGGCATTGAGCTGGCCACACCTACCCTGGCCATGACCCCTGCCCCCCAGGTCAAACACAACCCTGATGCAGCCCTCAGTGAAATAGAGTTTGACATCCCTACTCTAGCTTATCATCCACACCAGCAGTTCTCAACCTTTTCTTCCCCACAGACCCCTTTTAAATACCTTTTGTTGCCATGGTCCACCAAGACTTAACTCAAGATTTAATCATAACATTTCTTCAAGCCTTTGTGGAGCACTTGTGATGACTTTGCCCCCCTCCCCAAGGTTCCCTGGACTACAGATTGAGAACCATTGATCCATACTTTATTTGAACCCTTTTATAGGAAAAATGCATTCACAAGAAACAAGCAAAAGTGAACATTTTGTGAATACAAGAAACAGATACATTCTTCACTACCGTTCTCCAAAATGAGACCTTCTAGTTGCAACTGTCCTCCAACTGTCTAGGAACTCTGAGTCAAACATGTTTGGAAGATTCAAGATTTATATATAAAGTTTCTACCTGTCTCAAGCAATATGGCTCTTGGTGGTTGGAGAAAGCTGCTTCATACTGTAATATTATTATAGATTTGCTGAAATCACTGGATGATTTAGGGCCAGTGATTATGTTTTGGTCCAACCACTCTCTAAGGGTTATTGTGGGAAAAAATACTGGATGTTTTTATGCTTCAGTAAGAAAAGTGGAACAAATGAAAAAAGATAATAAATACTACTGATTCCTAATGTAGCTGTGATGGCAAACTTATGACACGTGTGCTGGAAGTGGCACGCAGAGCCATCTCTCCAGACATGCCAGCCATCACCTGTTGTTCTCCTGGGTTCCAGCATCCGCATGCGTGCCGGCTAGCTAGTCTTTTTATGCGTAGGGATGCCAGAAACCAGAAGAGTAGTGTATGGACTTTGTGTGCATGCATGCCAAAAACTGGAAGACCAGGTGGTCAGCATGCATACACGTGCCAGAAACCGGAAGCACAGCTTCCCGGCATGTACATGCGCATGCACACCAGGGAGCTGCTCTTCTGGTTTCCAGTGCTTCCCCACATGTGTGCACGCACTGCCATTTTGGCACTCGGTGCTGAAAAGGTTCACCAACACTGTAATATAGCAATAGCACTTAGACGTATACCACCCTATATTACTTTACAGCACTTGCTGGGTGGGTTATAACATAAGCATATTTCCCCCAACAACTTGGACCCTCATTTTACCAACCTCAGAACACTGGAAGTCTGAGTCAACCTTGAGCCGGTCAGGATTGAACTGTTGGGAGTGGACAAGGTTAGCCTGCAATGCTGCATTCTAATCTCTACGACACCAGGGCTCATCTCTGTGCTAGTATAGAGCTTCTTAATATAAGTATTATTATTTATTAAATTAATACCCCGCCTCTCTTCCCTGATCATGGCCTAAAATATAATTACTGGCATATAGCAATAGCACTTAGATTTATATATTGTTTCACAGTACTTTACAGCCCTTTCTAAGATGTTTACAGAGTCAGCATATTGTCCCCAACATTCTGGATCCTCATGTTACCAACCTTGGAAGGATGGAAGGCTGAATCAACCTTGAGCGGGTGAGAATTGAACTGCCAAACTGCTGGCAACCAGTAGAAGTAGCCTGCAGTACTGCATTCTAACCACTGAGGCACCACAGCTCATATATTCCTCATGATGATCTAAGTTATTTGGCATTACTGCTGCTTATTTAGACTCTGGAATTCAGATACCTCATATGTCCCCATGCAGCAATTGACTATTCCTGGTGCAGATAGGTGCTACATTCATGTCACAGCACATTCTGAAACTGAGATTTTTGGAATAAGATCTCAAGTATTACATAGCTCTGGTTTTTAATTTCATTTTACTCTAGATTACAAAGGACATTTTCTGTCATTCAGAAGACCCTGTGAGTTGCAAACACACAATATTTATAGAACCTTTCACGTTAAGTAGGTTCAGTGTCTTAGATCTGATGGGGAATCTCCAGCCTATGTCTTACTTTATTGTCCTCTTGTCACACACTCCTTCTTAACTCGTGCAATTTGAGTTTTGTACATGCTGACTCTTCACCTGACATCTCCAAGAATGTAACAAAGTTCAACTTGATCACAATTTTACCAGGTTTTGGCCTTGTGATATTGGTTGTATGTTGATTTTTTTTGTCAAGAATATTAGAATTAATTTCTTGCCATAAATTGTTTCTTTGCTGTGTGCATAATTTGGGATCTCTTGCCATAAATTAATAAAGTATATTACATTTACAAAGCCCACTGAGTCAAAAAGGGAGGGTATCAATTGTTGCTGCTGCTGTTGATGGTAATATGAGATCAATAAGGATAACCATTGTCAACTCCAAAACACTAACTGGTATAAAAATGTATTAGGCAGGAATTTGTACTGAGAATTGTTTCTTGTAACCAGGAGTTTAATTTGGGAGAACAAAGGCATTTTAAACCAGGCCTCTTGCCAGGCAAACTTAAGAAACAGTATTTTCTTCCAAGTAAATAAGGCATACTTCATGTCAAACATAGATTCTGTGCAGGCTTTGATAAACAGAACTTTTCCCCAAATGAGGCAGCTAGCTGAAAACAGGTGACTTGTAATGTAGGAGCATTGTGTTTGTTTGTCAGGATGGAGTCATACATGACACATTTTAAAACAAGGAAGACTTCAGTACAGAATTCTCAGTTCCTGGATTTTCATTTTTGAGAAGGCCATTGAAATGGACCTCTGTTAGAGAACATATCTATACATTCCTTGAGCAAAGTCCACTGTAACCCCTTTCCAAAGGGTCACCGTGTCTAAAAAAAAATTAAAGGCCAAATGTGGTTTAGAAAAAGGTCAAAATGTTACAAGGTTGACAAATTTTACAGCAGTTTGCCATTTTCACCTTGCAAGGCTTTGTGGCGAGCTGCTAATGTGTATATATGGGGAAGGGGTAGGGGCATTGTGTGAAATGGTGGCAGCCTCCACATTTTTAAAGAAAGTTGCATCTGAAGTAATTTAAGAGCAAAAGCAATTCAAGAATGAATGCTAGGCATGAAATAAATAAACAAGTCACAAAAGCATTAAATAATCTCACGAGTAACTAGAAAGATTTGAAACTCGCTATACTTACATATATGAATGTTATTAGGTGTTCTATTGTACTTCTCAGAGTTAGCATTGAATTAGAAAGATAAGGCAACCCATAATGCTCCTGATTTGGTAAGGTTGTCCACATTTATCCAGCCCTATCAAGTGATTTTTGGTTAAAGAAGTTGTGTGCTCAGATTAACATTGTATTAACATGGGTGATTTAAAATATTATGATTGTAATATTGTGAATATTTGCACATGAAGGCAAGCATGCTTCATTTCATTTCTTTGGAGTAACATGGTTTCTTGCTTGTTAAAGTGCTTTTGAAAACCACCCTTGAGCAAATCTCCAAGTAATCTCCAGTACTCCTTTTATGACATATTTAAAAAAATATGCAAAGCGAAGTATAAAGGCAAATTACCTTAGTTTCACCATAAAAAACAAAACAAAGAGCAATATGTGCAGTTATAATCTTTCAAACCACCTAAAAATGTCTTAAACATGGAAAAGCAGAAAATACAGAAAATCTTTCATGGAGAAGGCAGGGTCAAAAAGTCAAGATGGCATCCATAACAGTTCCCTCCAAGTCTTATCCTTTTCATATGAGTATTGCAGCTTGGCTGTTTTGATATATCCTGTCACACCTTTGAAATTTTCTCAGGTGGCAGCTAGCTTTCCTGATGAGCAGACTCCATGCCCTTGGCAGGTCCCCCCGCCTTCGTTTCATTAACCAAGAGTTTCCAAAAAATATTTTAGCATTCTCCCAAGTACACCTGACAAAGGTGACACTTCAGTTAACTTGTCCCAAGCAACCAACTACAAGAAAAATGCTAACACTACTCAGAATTTTGAAAATTGTGTGGATTTGTTAGAGTAATTTTCACACAATTTTTATGGAAAGACCAACATATGACTACAAGCACAGACTTATAATGAGTAAAATGGAGAAAGCAACAGGAGGAATATAGAATTGATCTAATTCTGCTTCCATGTCTAGGTTTGCTAGAACTGATGTAGATTTAAGCCACCAGCACTGTTGTTAGCCCTTTGAGCTAGTCCAGACAAAAAGCACAAGCCAGAGCGCTATCTTCTATCTTTATTGTGAAGTTACTTTAACAAAATCTTACAAGACTGAAAGTTAATCCCCCCTTACTTTCCTTTTACTGTCCAGAAAATTTGTCCAATATGGAGCTCTTCCCTCTATCTCCCAAGATCATTTTAACATACTATTGCAGCATGAATGGATAGGGTAAAAGATGTTGCTTCCTGGAATAAATATTCTACTGGAATAGCACTGACTAACCCACTTGAATAAGAGATTATCTGTGTTAGTAGAGCCATATCAGAATATAGCAGATTAACAGAGTTGGAAATAATTTTGGAGATCTTCTAGTCCAACCCTGCTCAAGCAGGAGAACCTACAACATTCCAGACAAATGGCTTTCCAGTCTCTTTTCTAAAGCCTCAAATGACAGAGTACCCACAACTTCTAAAGGAAAGACGTTCCACTGATTAATTGTTCCCACGGTTAGGAAATTTTTTCCTTAGTTCTAGGTTGGTTTTCAATTAGTTTCCATCCTTTGCTTTTTGTTCTGCCTTCTGGTGCTTTGGAAAATAGGTTGGCTCCGTCTTCTCTGTAGCAGCTCCTCAAGTATTAGAACGCTGCTATCATGTCACGCCTAGTCCTTCTTTTTATTAGACTAGACATGCAACTGTTCTTCATATGTTATATATGTTCATATACATTTTCAGCTATACGCCAGGGGTGAATGCAGTATTATGAAAGTTGCATTTTTATGTATGAAGGATTTAAAATAAAGATGGAGCTGTGACAACACCATTGTCATCACATCCCACCAGGCTCAAAATTGACCCAGCCTTCCATCCTTTCTAAGGTCGGTGGAGTGAGGACCCAGATTGTTTGGGGGGCAATATTCTGACTCTGTAACTGCTTGGGGGGAGTGTTGTGAAGCTCTGATAAGCAGTATGTAACATCTGAGTGCTATTGCTATCCATGTTGTAAGCCGCCTAGAGTCCTTTGGGAATTGGGCGGCATAAAAATGTAATAAATAAATAAATAAA